>CAUZXS010005308.1:55000-92485 GCA_963585895.1 Sepioteuthis lessoniana | reverse complement strand
AAGTAACGGAGTTCTAGGAGATTTTCAACTTAAACTAACTATTGAAAATATGCTTATCATTGAGAAAGAGTATCGCAGTCAGATTGGAACTTTACCACTTACGCAGAACGAACAAAATGAATGACAACATTAATTTCCTCACCAACAATGCACTTCACTCAAGCCTTCAACTTTAATATAGGACTTACTTTCACATTTTTTAGTTTCTTTTTTAGAATGTCCGTCGGAGTGAAATAATCGTACATTTCATTATTATAGTAAAATCGGCAGTATTATTTCAATACTCTGTACACGTATATACCGGGCGTTCCAAAAAAATGGATACACATTAAAAATAATTGTAAACGTAGTGTTTAATTAAAATTTTATTATTTTTGAAAAAACAAAATTCTAATTAAACACTACGTTTACAATTATTTTTAATGTGTATATATTTTAGGGACACCCTATATATATATATATATATATATATATATATATATATAGATATATATATATATATATATATATATATATATATTACTACAGGATATGATTGCCACAATCTCATGGTGGTTTTGTGGCAGACCAAATGCAGTATGATTTGATGAGTGCTCAATATCTGTGAAAGAACTATTATATGATAATATCAAATAAATATATATTAGTTTTTAAGTATATTTCATATTATGGATGTTAGCTGCGACCATTGGTTTCATGTCGTATTCTTACGACAATCACAGTCAGAGAAAGATATATATATACATATATATATATAATATATATATATATATATATATATATATATTATATATATATATATATATATATATATATATATATATAATCACTTTCAAATCAAATATAAACTAGCAAGCTCTTCACTTTTGTTCCCGTTCTTGCTGCAAACACACAACACTCATACACACAAGTACACACACATACACAACATATATATATATATATATATATATATATATATATATATAGAGAGAGAGAGAGAGAGAGAGAGAGGGAAATACACACACACAAATATATATATAATGTTCTAGATTTATATACGTTTGATTTAATTTGTTTTGGTTTTTAGTTTTATGTCATATCAAAATGCGAGAATCATTTAATGTCAAAGCCATCCTTATACAAGAAAAGTAGTGGTGGTATTCGACACTCATCAGGGACATTTATATATATACACACACACACACACACACACATATATATATGTATATATATATATATATATATATATATATATATATACGTGGTGCATTCAATAAGTTTCCAGATATTTTTGTACAGGTATTTAAAATTGTCGTTGACTCTTGAAAATTCAGAATGTTATATCTGACAATCTTATGAGATGACTGACCAATTTTTATAATTTCAGGTTCAAATGAACAGTTACAGCACGAATTGGAATACACCCTACTAAAGCCTGATTGTCACAGCTGGTGAATTTCAAAAATGTAATCTAACACTTTAGAAGAATGATATGCATAAAATGCTGTTTTAAACTTGGAAAAAATGTTACAGAAACGTATGGAATGCTTCAGACTGCTTTTGGAGCATCTTGCATTAATCGAGCATCAGTGGCATTTGAGTGGCATGAGAGATTCAGGAAGGCAGGGAGTCTGTGAGGGATGATGAAAGGCGTTGGAGGAGTAAGGAAGTCAATACACCTGAGTTGATTGGCCAAAGGGTTATGGTTAAGGTTAGGGTTACTATGTGGAGGTTTTAAGGGAGTTCAGGAAGAGATTCCTAGGGAAGATGCCAGCACTCTTCAAATCGAGCCAGTGGCATTTCCACCAGGACAATGCACCAGTCCACAACTCCATCCTTGTCACAAACTATTTGAGCAAGATGGGGATCAACACAGTTCATCACACTCCCTATAGTGCAGATGTTGCCCCATGTGACATTTGGTTATCCCCTAAGCTCAGAGGTTGTCGTTATGAAACAATTGAGGAGATGAAAGTGGCTGTGACGAAAGTCATTGACACGCTCACACAAGAGGACTTCCATGTGGCGATCAAGAAGCTGTTGGAACGGTACAACAAGTGCATTGCAGCCGGAGGAGATTACTTCGAGGGGGACTACAGTTTCATGAGTGTACTATCAATAAAAGTGCCCATAAGAACAAAGTCTGCAAACTTATTTAATCATCCTCGTATATATTGGACGTAATTCATAGGAACATGTCAAATTACTTTTTGTTTTGAATTGTTTGCCGGTCTGCCACGCCCATTTCTCCTAGTTTTTATGTCTCCGGAATTCGTAACGAATTCTTCGCCGTTCTACTAGAACGCTTTGGCCAAATCGACAAGTTCACATACTTTAGTGCTGGATTTTTCTCTCACATTCTTGTGTACACGGGGTGACCTGAGTGTATATGTTTTAAAATTTTGGTTTTCTTTTTTAATTTCTTTTAAATATAAACATTCCTATTTACAGTGTCTACTGCAAACTACTTGGCCTTTGTTAACTTTATTTTTCTCATGTTTTAAAGATTACTTGTCCGATTAGGTCATTCACACACCCATTATATACACATCACTTTCAATATATATATATATATATATATATATATATATATATATATATATATATATATATATTTATATATATATGCTAGAGTGAGTCAGTATGATGTTAACTAATTTGTTTGTGCATCTCGCTACAACAAAACAAGCATCTTGGTTGTTGAAGCATAACCAGCCCAGGAAGTTAGCCATCGATCGAAAAATGTAGTAATCCAAGTCACCAAGGTCCAGAGTGTGCACCCGCTGTGCCATCAGTACACTTCTTTCCAGTTCCTAGAATTTTTAAGGATTCGCTTAAATGGTATGACGCCGTAAGTTGGCTGGCTGCAGGAAAGTGTACTTTTCATGAACTGTACATTTTTAAGATGTGATGGCATACATCGCTTCCAGCTGTTTGCTGTACAGATTCTTATTGATGGTTCAATCGCCGGAATCATTATTCCAGCAGACGCAAATTATCACCTTGCGCTCGAAACGTAAATATCGTCTTTTGACAAAGCTTATTATATATATATATATATATATATTGATAGATAGATAGATAAATATATATATACATATGTATATATACACACACACACACACACACACACACACACATACACACACACACACACACACACACACACACACACACACACACACATATATATATATATATATATATATATATATATATATATATTTATTTATACATATTGGTAGATAGGTAGATACATTAAAAGGTGAGTCAAAAAACAATGTTTATGTTTCGAACAGAAAATTGGCGTTTGACTCAATTTAATATATATATATATATATATATATATATATATATATATATATATATATATATATATATATACACACACACACAAACACACACACACACACATGTATGTGTGTGTGTATGTATGTGTGTGTGTATGTGTGTGTAAATATATATATATATGTATATAGATATGAATATATATATATATATATACACACAAACACACACACACACGTGTGTGTGTGTGCGTTTGTGTGTGTGTGTGTGTATGTATAACTTAACTTGAGTAAATAACTTTTAAAAAATCTTGGTCAATGTTTTCTATGGGAAATTCAAAATATATAATTGTATAGGTCGTCGATCAATAAAATAAAAGCAAAACTTTTTCTTTTAAACAATAAAAAAAAAGTACTTGAAAAAGTTAAATGAATTGTCTGCTTTGCAATGGCAAAGAAATTAAGAAAAGAAGAAATCTAAATATTTTTATTTGCATTTTCTTGAATTTTTTGACGTTAGTTAATAAAACAAATAATTTTTTTCTTCTTTTTTAAAGATATTTTAGTTGGGTGGTCATGTTTTCAAAAAAATCAAAAATTTAAAAATAATAAAAATACTTATTGATATGTCCGAGCGTATTTTATCATTTGTTTATTCGTTTATTTATATTTTAAAAATTTTTTGTTCAGTTTCCCATATTTAAAACACTCATTTGGTTTTATATTTCATTCATCGATTGTTTTTTGTTTTTTTTTTTTGTTTTTTCCCTTTTTTTAACCCAAGAAAATTTTTACAATTTGTTATTATTTATCTTTGTTCTTGTTAATTTTCGGAATACTGACTTTTCATCTTCGCTCTTGTTTGTTTGTTTATTTGTTTTTTATTTTGTTTTTTATTCCTCCTTTTGCTTTCGAGCGATTGGCAATTCGCCATTTTTTTCCCTGGAATGCGCTTGATGCCAAAAGAAAATAGATATGGATTGCGACGGTTTTATGTGTATACGTGCTATATATATATATATATATATATATATATATATATATATATATATATATATATATATATATATATATATATATGTGTGTGTGTGTGTGTGTGTGTGTGTGCGGGTATGTAGGGGGAGGACAGTGTTTGAATGTGTGCGTGTCCGTGTGGGTGTGGACGGGTGTAAGACAAGGACGGTCCAGACGGCCTGATAGGCAAAAACTAAAAGAATGGCGAACATCAATCATGTGATAAGCATCTTATGTCGTCGGCAAATGCCCTTTTTAACCCGGTCTGAATACACACCCAAACATCCTCACCACTAGGTTACCCTCCCATTGCATCGTGAATGATTGTACTAATAAATCCATGTATACATAACACTGTTGACGGAATATATATATATATATATATATATATATATGCAAATATTTATGACTGCATGAATTCCGAAACCCAGTGACATATATATATATATATATATATATATATATATATATATATATATATATATATATATATTATTTTACACATCCAATATATGTATATATATACATGCAGGACACTGCTGGAGAAGCAGCGACGAACTCATAAGTGATGTACTCTATGGACCTCCACACATGGCCGTGCAAAAGCAGGACGATCAGCACGAACATACATTCAGCAGCTATGTGAGGATACGGGATGTTGTCCTGAAGATCTGCCCGGGGCGATGAACGATAGGGAGAAGTGACGAGAGAAGGTCAGGGATATCCGTGCTGGCGGCATATGATGATTATGATGATGTATGGTTTAATTGTCTTTTTTATCGTTATCTTTTAATATATGATATCAAATATTTCTATTAAAAAAAATTGACTTGTTCACAGATTAGTTTTCTGAATTTCTGAGACGAAGCTTGTTAATTTTTATAATTAAAGGTTTTCGGACTATTCTCTTCATCTTTGTGTCCAGCAGAACACATAGCGTAACGGTTATAGGAGTTAGTTCCCTCAGCTTCTAAGCAGACAATCATCTGGAGGTTGCAGGTTCTCTCCTGACTATAGGCGAGTAACCTTTTACTGGTCCACAACACTAACTAAAGCTAAAGAAATCAGTCTGCCCTACTATTTACCCGTAACTTAAGGGAGAATAATTTGTTTCATATCTTTCACAAGAGTATTAGTATAATGAGAAATGCAAGTTGCCCTATCCATTTCAAACAAAGATAACCGTTGCACAACAAGCACCTTCTTATGCTCAAATATCAATGCTCTTTACCTATATATTCGTTTAAATGTTGGAAAGGCTACAGACTGGCTGCACTTCTAGTCATATAGACAAGAGATGCGTTCTCTATGGGACAGAAATGATAAGACAGTCAATAGTATCAAATTCAGCGAGCTGCCATTATTTCTTTTTTTTTTCTTTTTTCTAAATAAGACTTGATTTTCTTTTGTTTATGTTTTATTTATTAAATACGCAAGACCGAGTAACCAATAGCTTGTACATGCTCTCCCACTGACGGGACTTTGAATACGCTAACTTCATCATATATAGAGCTAAGACTTCCTCCACGAAGGAATGTGGTGGGTATGAAACTAGACTGCATTTGATGCCAAGGCTTTACTTCCGGATTTTTGGAGAGTGCGGAGTACCTCTTCATGGTAATTATGCCCAGTTCCACTCTGACTGGGGTGGTTGTACCCGTTACGGTCCCGACTATGAGTCACATAGATCTGTTAAAAATTATTCGTGCTATAAATGAATATCATATAACGGTAAATTATTTGTAATAGTAAGTAAAGTTGGTGGCCGTAGTCGAGAGTTACACGAAGGCTCCCTTTTCAATAGCTACTACACCAAGGTGTAGGGGAGGGTTCTACTCTTTTTGCAGGATTGCTCCACTTTATCCTTGATCCTTACCTTATAATGGTGAGTGTTAAGCAAGGTAGCATCAAGTACCAATTTTTTGAGTCTTTGGTATGACACGAGCTCGGATTGAACACAGGTTTACGGGGTCATTGGCGAACACTCTAACCATTATGATAATGTCGGGTTCTCTTATCTGTGATAAGAATAGTTATTTGTAGCAATTATTTACAAAGAATTGTCTTTAGTTACTTTGAACTATAAATCTGTACAAACAAATGATTCATGAAATAGAAACGATTACTTGAAACCATATCATTATTAGTATTAGATAGGCATACTAGAAACCACAAACCACAAAATATAATTTAAATTTAAAATCTAAGTGATTACATAAATTCTAATTACCGGAAACTAAAGGATAATTAGTAGTTAATGGTAGCCAATTACCGGTGTACAAACAAATCACTGTTAATAAATAGAAATGGTTGGTTAGATAATATAATTATTTGTATAAGATAGGAATACTTGAAAACCTGTAACTGTATTTAAATTATTTGTATCAGATTAGTCTGGAAGACCTGGGTTCAATCCCAGGTTGAATCATACCAAAGACTTTTAAAATGGTACTTGATACCTCCTTGCTTAAAACTCAGCAGTACTAGGTACGTATCAAGGGTAAAGTGGAACAATCGAGAGAAAGGAGTAGCGCCCTCCTCTATACCTCGGTATAGAAGCTATTGAAAAGGGAGCCTTTTGGTCGCCCTCGACTACGGTCACCAACTTTACTTACTTAGGTATACTTGATATCATTTATCTGTGTGCAAAATGCTCTAAAGAAACAACCACAGAAAAAATATATAAATATATATACAATGAACGCTGTTTCCAAAATTCTGGAATAAAATAACCCTAGATAGGTCGAAATGCCGTTAATATCCCTCAGTCAGTCACACACAAACGTTTCTATTCAGATCATCAATATGAATCTCATTAATACATAGTTTAAAATATTAAAAAAGAATTTAGAAAAATCTTTCTACTTTATACACGGGTTCCATGATTTCTAGTAAATTGTCACAAAAAGTTTCAAAATTATCTCTGATAAGAAAGATAAACGCCTAAAGGAAAGAAAGATTGCAAATCCTCCGGGATATTTCGTTACAAAATATCAAGTATCACCGGAAGTTCTATCAAATTTGTCGACGGGAAACAATGAACAAGAATTAATTAAATCGAATCTTCAACATTTGCAGATGTCTACAATAATATATCCCGCTTCAAAATTTTGTGGACATTATTCAAATAAAATCTTTTATTTAGTTAGCATAAGTTGTTGGCTGACCGTAGGGCTCCTTTTTCAATTGCAACAACACCGAGGTGTAGGGGAGGGTACTTCTCTTCTACCTAGATTGCTTTACTTTCCTTTGATCCATACCTTATAATGATGTGTGTTAAGCATGGAGCGATTAAGTACCATTTTCTGAGGTGTTTTTTTTGTATGACTCGAACTGGGATTGAATCCGCGTCTTCACTGGCCATTGGCAAACACTTAAAGCATTATATTGCTCCATATATATAAAGCAAAAACCACATTGGTCGTGCCATACTCTTTGAACTTCATGACAGGTATAAAAGCAATTCAACTGCAAAATTTATCTAAAACACAATAAGTACAATAAGGGAAGTTGCTAAATTAATCGTTTTGCTGACATTTAATTGAAAATTGCAAATTTATCTAAATATGAGATAAAATAAAAATCGTGGACATATGTATGGGCCAAAATATCACCTGCATATCGTTAATGGCTTCTAAATTGACCTTTTGGGCGGAAAATTCCATATTCACCAGATTTTTGACTCACAAGTAAAATCAAAGCAATACTGTAGCACAAGGTCATCTAAAACCAGAAATTTTAAGAATATTTATAGGACATACTAGCAAACGAAATGAAAGGAATACATACAGATTAAGTCATACTTTTTTCTCCAAACAATGGTATTATACAAGTCATATACCTGATATTCATTCTGGAAATCAACTTTAGCGACAAATTATTGGCAATTTAAAGAACGTTTTTAGTCTATTTTCTAAATAACTGAGACAGAACGGATATAATTTACTTTAAAAAGGTAACGTTTTGATTTTTGTTCTGAAATATGAATATAGAGTATATTACATCTTGGAATGTGTTTGATATTTTCCAGATATATTTCCTGTAAATTAGTCACGAATATATATTTCTAAACATTTTCCTATTTGAAAACAAAATCAGAACATTTGTAGAAACCATTAGGTCATCCGTCTTTAATTAACATACATCTAAGCAAGAAAGATATTTTAAATATTTCACTTGCCCAGTTGGCTGGGGTTGTAGAATATACCGACTGCTTCTCTGCAGAGGGGTAAGACCCCCCCAACGAGTGTCCTGATATGACACTAAACAATCTGATGGTGAGGTTCCAGCGTTGCTGGAGCTTTGGGGAATTTGGAGTACCCCTTCATTGCCATCGCTCCCAGGTCCACTCTGGTCCGGAGTGGTAGCACCTGATAAAGGTTCTATCTATGGGTTAAATAGAACTAAACCGTGCTTCTTTCACTATACTGATTTTTGCATTTAAACTGCGTATTTATGCTAAACTTAATTGTTTAAAATAAAACTGTTTTGACACTGGAACTGAGTACTAGTGCTGAACTGAATATCTCAAAATAGAACTGTTTTTGACGTCTAAACTAAATACTTATGCTGAACCGAATCATCTGAAATAAAACTGTTTGACATTTAATTCTGTGTATTGCCTGCACCTCTTCAGAGGGGTAAGAACCCCCCTAATGAGTGTCCTGGATATGACACTAAACAATCTGATTGTAAAGTTCCAGCAGTGCTGGAGCTTTGTGGAATGTGGAGTACCCCTTCATTGCCATTGCTCCCAGGTCCACTCTGGCCCAGAGTGGTAGCACCTGATAGGGCCCTATCTATGGGTTAAATAGAACTAACAGCATACTTATGCTAAAATGAATTGTTTGAGTAAACTGAATAGCTTGAAATTGAAATGTTTTTCACAATCAAACCGTACTTACATTTAAACTGCGTGCTTATGCTCAACTGAATTATTTGAAATAGAACTGTTTTTCGACATTAAAACTGTATTTACACTTAACTGAATTGTTACATATAACTGCTTGAAAAGTTTGAAATGGAAATGTTTTTGACAATTAAACTGTGTACTTATGCTAAACAGAATTGTTTTAAATAGAAAAGATTATTTACATAAAAATGGATTTGGCGTTAAATAACCTACAAAGGTTGATATGCCATAAAACCCAAAAAACCAAACCAAATATTTCACCACAATTTCGTTGATACGTTTGCAAACACAATTTTTATCATTAGTTTTTCGATAAAACGTTCCACTTCAAAACACCCTATCTTTTCAACAACAACAACATGGCAGAAATAAATTTTAAATATGGGCGTATGCCTCAAAATTCAAAATTGAGAATATAGTCATAGTCTGTTGCATCAAAAATCTTCAAAAATTGCCCACTGAAATATTGTGGTGGCTTAGCGTGTAAAAGAACATGTGGAAGAAGAACTCACCGTTTTTGACCAGAGGATTTTAGTCTCAGGAAATCATGGATAAACAGCACCCAACTGGTCGAATAAATGCGACTTGTGGTGCTTTTTAAATAGTTTGATTAAGACATTTTTCCCCGAAGTGTAAAAAAAAACAAACTTTTCTCTTTTTCAAATGTAGATACTTACGGGTATGATCATCAGCAAAGAAAATTGTTGCGGTTCCTTCAATTCTAACTTTCAGTCATGCGGACCACCTGATAATGAGCTATGTCTCATGCAACCGCTTTGCAAAAAAAAAAAAAAAAAAATGATGCCCTACCCATTCTATCGGATCAACTAAGAGAATATAGTAATACAATGATTGATTCTAAGGCAGTGGTAAAAACTGTGGAAGCAAACCGTATCAATGCCGTAAGGGACTTAGATGTCACTTCAAAATAAGCTATCTCTCCATCGACTGGGAAAGTTTTAAGGTTTGGAAAGTGAGTTCTTCATTATCTGTGAGCAGAGAATCGAAAAAACAAACAAAACAAAACAAAACATGTATATCATTGTGCATGGTTGTATATCCGACGTCATCAAATGCCTTTTTTAAAATTGACTTATCACTGACGATGATGGGGACGTCCTCGTGGTATAATGGTTAAAGCGGTATACTGTGGAATCATGCTAACTGTATGTAAACAAATGACTGATGTTTAATTGCATTGTTAGTCATGCATAGCAATACTTGGAACCGTTTTAACCGGATTGCGGAATCGTAGTAAGGGAGTTTGAACTCTGACCGCGCTATTACGTTCACTTTCAAGCAAATACCCTTGGGAAAGGAATGAACCCCTGTATCCTCCCAGCTATGCGTTAGATAGTATCACTACTGTTCTTCTAGGAGAATGGCTTTTATATAACCTACAAAGGTTGATATGCCAGTAAACAAAGAAACCAAACCAGACCAAACTGAAGATGAGAAATTGATCGTTTCCAACTATGTTAAGATATCAATGGATTTGCCGTGGCTGAATGAATGTTGCAAATTGAAAAGCAGACCTGAATTAAAAGAAGATTCTTCTGTAGAAAGAATAAAACTTTTATTGAAAAATCTATTCAGGTAACTTGATTATGTAGTTGAGCTGATATCTATTAAATATAGCCGCTGCCTTCAGCCTCATTCACTGTCTCTATACGGATCCAGAACTGGGAGCATGCCTTTCCCACAAGCGCCGGTGGCAGCTCGGCGAATACTCGGCGGATGGCAGCGATCGGACAGGCTTTGGTGTTCTGGGAGGTCATTTTGTTGATGTTCTCGACGTATGACCAAAAGAAGTAGTCTAGCGGGTTCAGGTCGGGGGAGCAGGGGGCCAATGAAAGGAGGGTACAAAGTTGTAGCACTCCTTCTGAAGCCAAGCCTGGGTATCTTTGGACTTGTGGGCCGGCACCGAATCCTGCTGCCACGCCCAAGGTCTGCCACCGGCCACCTGATTGCACCAGGGGATCACCACACTCTTCAGCGTATTCAGGTATACTTTGGTGTTGACTTTCAAGCCGACTTCGAAGATGTGAGGTAGCATGATGTGGCCCGCACTTGAAACCACACCAAAGACCATAAACGTAGCCAGAAACTTTGTTTTCATCACCCTGGGCACGTCCCTGTTATTCGTGGCAATCCAGATTTGCATTTTGAGTGTGCTGGCAATGGTCCTGTTGTCATAACTTTGATCGGTAGAGAGCATGTGTTGTACAGCAGTGCATCTCCGATCTCGCTTGTTGAACATTGTGTCACTTTCAGACATGATAGAAGGCTCCTATCGCTCTTGGGATTTGTACAAAACTGGCCAACAAGCAGATGGTCTGTCAAAAAAGAAAACCGGTTTTCATTATACGGAAATGGAAACATGTCGTCTTTTCTAGGGCGACAATTCTATCGTTTCACCCAGTATATTGTATAAATCATTTGTTTGCACACAGTTAAATGATTTCCAAAATTGCTATGTAACACTTACAATTCAATTAGACATCGGTCATTTGTTCACACGCAGTTAAATGATCGAATAGTTTAATTTCAGACTATTCAATTTAGCATAAGTACATAGTGTCAAACACTTTGACCCATTGAAAAGACCCTATCAGGTGTTACCACTCCGGGCCAGAGTGAACCTCTGAGCAATGGCAAGAAAGGAGTACTCCACTTTCTCCAAAGGTCCCGTATTACTGGAACCTCACCATCAGATTGTTTAGTGTCATATCCAAGACACTCATTGCGGGGGGGGGGGGACCTAAGCCTTCTGCAGAGATTTAGTTCGAGTATTCTATAGACCCATCCCAAATGTTCTGTGTTCTTCGATGAGGATAGATTTGGCATTAAATAATGCATGGAAGTTGATATCTCTTTAAATAAAGAAACCAAACAGAATCGGCGTTGAAAAATATAAAGAGACAATAAATTCATAAATGGTTTTAAAAATAAATTTGGATATCTTAATTCAAAATAAACACGGATTTAATTTCTAATTGAAAAAGTAAAAAAAAAAAAAAAAAAGAAAAAGAAATAAGGAATATCATTTGGCAAAACGTATTTATACTCATTGCGTTGCACAGAAATGCCGAAATGAATCTCCTCCACTATGCTGACAGGACGGGAACATTTCAAAAAATGATCTGGTCTTAGTTCTGTCGGCATCTTTATGTGAAAAACTAAGGCATTAGGCCTAAAAGCACCACATCCTATCAATTTTGAATATACATATTTTTTTTCAGAGGAAAAATCGAGGCTATTTACACCATAGTTCCACTGACATCAGCTAAAATTCAATATATATATATATATATATATATTAAGTATTTTACCTGATTTTAGTAATGCTGTGGTTTAAATAGGCTCAATTTTTCCTCTGATTTCAAGTTCAATCTGTCTCTTTTCCAAGCCCAGTACACCAACATTACAAGATGTATTTATTGTATCTTGTGAAGGAAAAGATTCACAGTCAAATAAAGTTAATTATTTATTAAATGAAGTGGTACAGTCCAACAAATATTATAAGTCTCGCGCTGTGGGTGATACGTCCGAAGTTGGTCTTACTACTGACTGAGACCTTTCAGATATCTCTCTCTCTCTCTCTCTCTCTCTCTCTTTCTCTGCTTTTTCGTGCTTCAGAAACATGGCGTCTTTTATACTTCTGCGATAGGGAAGTCACGTGGTACGATCCACTATACAACAGTATTGCAGTCTCTTTCATGTTCACATTTTTTTCTCAGCTCTCAGGCGAGATCAAAGTAGTTTTCAAGCTTTTCCCTTTCTTTTACTTTCACTGCGTAGTCGAGTGGAAGTGAAAATTTCTCTAAATGACGTTTTTTTTTTTTTTACCTCTTGTTAATTAATACAAGGTTTACGCTTTTTACTTTATTTAATATGTCAAAGTCTAAGAGAAATTTATGAATTGCATTTTCTAGAACGGATTCTGATTCAGCTTATTTTTTTATTATCAGAACAAATTATTTGCTAGTAAATTTGGAGTTACCAGTAAGTCTATACAGCACTTCAGGATTTTTCAAGATTTCTAGTTGATGAAGAAAGTGATTCATCAAGGTAAATATTTTGAGCGACTTGTTTGAGAACGTCAACATGGATAAAAAATATGTCCTTCTTGAGAGAGAGAGAGGGTTGTACGAAAGAATAAGATGGATACCTCTCGACCACATGTATTCTTGCTGATTTTAACAGTGCTGTAGTCGGAATGTTCTCGATTCTTCCTCTGGTTATCAGGAATCTTCAATGTTTTCCAGCTGATTTTAACAGTGCTGTGGTCTGGATAACCTCAATTCTTCCTCTGATTTTCTGTTCTCTTAGTCATTTTTCCATTTTTTGGAACTCTTCCAAATACACTATTTACAACTGCTATAACCTTCGCCAAAATGATTAATAACTTTTCTTTATTAACGTGGGTGCCTCGAGTATTGAAATGGTTTAGAGATTTCACATCAGCGTAAGCTATTGGTTTTTGAGTGTGTAATATAATGGCCGAGGGATTTCGTTTTATATATCTTGCCTTTCGGTTTAGTTAGGCAGAGAACCTTTCGGCTCAGCACATGGGTTAGTTAGGTGCAACAGGAGCGCAGGCGTTCACGCGCACGTGGGGAGGATGTGTCATTCAGAGATGTCAAAATAAAAATCCCAGATACCGGGGGATGTGAATGACGTCATGTGCCGGAAGCGTGCGCTGAGGATTTGTGGGATTTGTGGGATTTGAGAAAAGTCAGTTAGTTGAGTTTTGCGTCCGAACGGAGAAGTTGAATTCAGCGTCCGAAGAAGACGGTTGACTTTCGGAGCTCGCCGAGGCCTTGTGGCGGGTGTCGCACGCGGTGGTGGTGGTGGTGGGGGGGTGGATGGAAAAGTCGTCATAGAAAGAGTGTGCTTCTCTCTTCCTCACGTCAAAAAACCTTTTTACTCAAAGGTAATAAAAAGTTTCGTACATGAACTAAGAAGTCGTAAGTGTTTTTTGTGTTTCGGGATTCCTATGTTATCTATATATGAGTTATGAACATTCTATGTACATTTCACGTATACATGTATGGCTATGTAACAAGTACAGTACAGAGACAAAAAGTCTCCTCACGTCTACAGAACTCTTCTTAGTAATCTGGCTGATCGCTGCAATGCTGTAATTTGTATGGTTGTCATTCGTCCTCTTATCTCGAAGTCTCCCAGCTCCTGTACCAATCCTTTGGTTACTGTTACAAGTGTGCCAACTGTAATTGATATCACCGCCACTTTCCTGTTCCATAGTTTTTTCAGTTCTCTAGCAAGGTCTAGGTACTCATCTCGCTGTTCGTTTTCTTTCAGTACTACCCTGTGGTCAGCCGGAACTGCAAAGTCAACTCTTCGGCAGGTTCTCTTTTTTGCTGACTATCACTTGGTCAGCTCATTTGGTCGAGATTAGAAGATCTATTTGTATCTTAAAATCCCCAAGAATTAATATAATAATAATTTACTCCTTTGACAATTCTTCACGCCAACATTCACTGATGTTATTTTACCGGAGTTTCAAAGACAGCAAATCCCCTCCAGTCTCCACTCCCGGTCTCGCAGGAGATCTCGCCTTCAGGCCTTTTGTGTGGGTTTCGCGCCAAAACAGACAAAGGGATTCTCTGACCGACACTCACACAAACAGAAACAAATGCTACCCATCGTGTCACAGTATTCTGGATGTTCTCTACTTGTCCTCTTATTTCAAGGTCTCCCAATCCCTTTACGACTTCTTAAGGGATTTTTTCAAGTTAACCAATCACGATTGGTATCACCGTTACTTTCATGTTCCATAGTTTCTTTAGTTCTCTAGTAAAGTCTTGGTACTTATCTCACGTTTTGCTTTCTTTTATTTTCAATCTGTAGTCTGCGAAAACAGCAAAGTCCACGAATCGGCATGATCATTTTTTTGACGTTGACTATCTCTAGGTCTGGTCGTCTGGCCAACATTAAATGATCTGTTTGTATCTCAGAATCTAAGAGTGGTTTTGTGCGTTTCATTTTCCAGGACGGGCTTTGGGTTGAGCGTATACCTATTGTTCGTATGGTAAAATTTCAATTTCTTGCACAGTTCCCTATTCATCATCATACCCATAGAGTCGTGTGTTATTTTGCCGCTTTTTTACTGTATTTGCTTATCATATGATTGATCATTTTGGCTCTATCACCTCATAACCTACATTTAATATTTTGTTATGTCTTGCCTCTATTTACTTTAACATAGTCCTTATGTCGGTATTTTGTGCTGTTTTAGAAAGAAATTCATTTTTTCTCTGAAGTTTTCTTTTACTTAGCCATGTCCATGTCTTCGCGTGTGAAATTTCGCTTGTATGTCACTTGAAATGTCCTCACAATTACTTTTCAACCCATTTTTATTCAGGTTATTGATGTTCTGTTGATAGTTGTGTTGCCTGCATTGTTTCTGGTTGCTTCTTTGCCCTTTTAATGTAGTCTTTGAGTCGTCTAATCAATGTATAAAAGCCATCTACAAATTTGGCGTATCCCCTTCCTTCTTCTTTTCTTGACACATATAGTCCGTTTATATCATCGGTAGGATATAAGGCCTTACGAATCGCCGTGTGTTTTCTTGTTCTCTGGTTCATTTGTTGAAATTCTTTCCTCGTCTTTATTAAGAATGGTCCCGAATATCTTCCGAGGGAGACAGCCCCGCTGTTTATCACGTTGATAAGGTTTCTCTTTTATAGTTTGGTTTCGAGCAGTTTTTTTCGTTCTCCTGAGGTGGTACTTTTAATTTTTTTTTTCATCTATGCTCATTTGATGATGTCCGCTTCCAATATTCTCATGCATTTGTAAGTTTCCTTTTCTCTTAAGGTGTCCTCGTGGTGTAATGGTTAAAGCGATGGATTGTGGAATCGCAGTAAGCGAGTTCGCACTCCAGTCGCGCTATTACGTTCACTTTCGGGCAAATACCCTTGGGAATGGTATGAACCCCCTTATCCTCCCTGCTCTTGGTTAAATAGTACCACTACTGTTCTTCTAGGAGAATGGCTTTGCCATTAAATGACCTACAAAAGTTGATATGCCTTTGAAAAAAAAAACCTTTTCTCTTAACGTTATGATTTTTTTTGTTGATTTTTTAGTTCTGTTTCTTCCAACATTCGTCGTTTTTAACTTTTCATTATTAGCATGGTACATTTTTCTATGCCCCAATTCCATCTCTATGTCCTCACTGCATATTTTCACAGTATGTGAGCGTTTCCAATTCTTTTTCATTTTGGGCAAAGGGTTTGATGTTGTCAATTCAGATTCGGATGTTGATTTCTTCTTGTGATTTATGAAGATTGTACCCGCCTGCGCATTTCCTAAGTATGTGATTCAACTAAACCTTTCCCCTCCTACTCTCATATCTAATATCCAGTTTTACATGGTATTCTCGATAACGTTTTTATGACTTCGTCAAATATCTTGTACGGGGTGGAACAATAAAATTTTTGTCCTAAAGAAAACAACACTACAGCTTTTTTTTAAAACTTTTATTGAAAAAATCAATTCAGGTAACTTGATTATGTAGTTGAGCTGACATTTATTAAATGTAGCCGCCTTCAGCCTCAATCACAGCCTCGATACGGATCTGGAACTGGGAGAATGCCTTTTCAACAAGCGCCGGCGGCAGCTCGGCGAATACTCGGCGGATGGCGGCGATCAGGCTGGCTTTGGTGTTGTGGGAGGTCATGTTGGTGATGTTCTCTACGTATGACCAAAATAAGTAGTCCAGCGGGTTCAGGTCGGGGAGGAGGGGGCCAGTGAGAGAAGGGTACAAAGTCGTAGCACTCCTTCTGAAGCCAAGCCTGGGTCTTTTTGGACTCGTGGGCCGGCGCCAAGTCCTGCTGCCACACCCAAGATCTGCCACCTGATTGCACCAGGGGATCACCACACTCTTCAGCACATCCAGGTACACTTTGGTACTGACTTTCAAGCTGAATTCGAAGATGTGAGGTGGCATGATGTGGCCCGCACTTGAAACCACACCAAAGACCACAACCGAAGTCGGAAACTTTGTTTTCATCACCCTGGGCCCGTCCCTGTTATTCGTGGCAATCCAGATTTGCATTTTGAGTGTGCTGGCAATGGTCCTGTTGTCATAACTTTGATCGGTAGAGAACATGGGTTGTACAGCGGCGCATCTCCGATCTCGCTCGTTGACCATTGTGTCACTTTCAGACATGATAGAAGGCTCCTATCGCTCTTGGGATTTTTACATAAGTGGCCAACAAGTAGATAGTCTGCAACAAAAAAAAAGAAAACCGGTTTTCATTAAACGGAAATGGAATCATGTCGTCTTTTCTAGGGCAACAATCTTATCGTTCCACCCTGTACATTTTTAGGCCCATTATTTAGTAGCTTTCCGGACCATATCGTATACCTTTTTGTTATCCATACACACCATAGCTAAACTTTTACTATTTGTTTTGCTCTCTTTGAGGATGTGTTGATCAGTTTATTGCAGATCTTCTCTTTTTCTTGTCCCCTAGCATCATCCATTCTTTCCTTTGCGGATTAGTTCACGGCTTATTATCGAATAATAAATCTCCCTGATTTGTGCCATTAGTTTTTTCCACATCATCGGTTGGCTTGTTATGGGTCTGTAGTTGCTGGAGTCGGTTCCCTTTTGCTTTTATTTATTTTTTTTTCTTTGCTTTTTGGATTACGGTGGTCTTTCCTTAGATCATCCATTCAGATATATATGTTTCTTATAAGTATCTATTCATTTCGATAGCCAGTCTGTCGTGGATTGAAATGATTTTTACCAGTATCCATGTATGTAATCATGGCTTGGCGTGTTCTTATTTGTTACTTTCTGAGAGTTTCTCTGAGTGAATCGTGGTGTATTTTTGCCTAAGGACCATCTTCGAGTCCTTGTAATTTTTCCCTGTTTATCCATTTGGCTTTTCTATCATGTTGCCTTCGTTCCCATATTTTGCCCCAATTTTTTTTTGTTTCCACTCTTCCGGTTGTTGGTATTTCTTTATGAATTATCCCGTTACTAGCTGATAAAAATTCATTTCATTGTTTTAGAATGCTTTGTTTTACTTGTTTTGCTTTTTTTCTTTCGCCTGCACCTTCTGATTTATTTCCTTAAGTCGTATTTTTTGTTTTAATTGTTGTATTTTTCTATCCCAATATGCTCTCGCTGTTGTACTCCCTACATAATGGACTCACCCTCCTCCATAAATACATGTCAGTGAGAGCGTCAGACAGAGAGCACCAATCAACGTAACACAATCGTAGTACGTGAGTTCGTGCCCCACTCGCGCTATTACGTTCACTTTCGGGCAAATACCCTTCGGAAAGGTATGAACCCATTTATCCTCCCAGCTATGGTTTAAATAGTACCACTACTGTTCTTCTTGGAGACTTTGGCATTTAATAACCTACAAAGGTTGATATGCCATTAAACAAAGAAACCAAACCAAACAATCATGTGTGATACTATTTGTGTAGTAGATGGATAGTCACTACTCCACTTGACTCTCAGATTCCTACCTACTAACTTCTGTTTAACTAAGTTCACTTGCATCTGTTAATTGAATATAAATGTTTTTCTATCAACCCTTTTTGTGTTCCCCGTCTTTTTCTTTTGTCAGCATCGCAGCACTCGCGTTTTCCTCTCTCTTATAATTTTTGCTTGTTGACAGAGATTTCTTATCGGTCTTTATTGTCTTATTTATTTATCCAGATTTTCCGTTTATGTTCGTGTTCTTTTGGGGAACACCAATTTTCCCACAGACAAATTTCGCTCCCTCATATATTAATTAATTTATTATGTTATTCCTTGGGTGTTTTTCCCATTAGCGAAAGCTGATGGGCTTTCACTGGAGTTTGAGTGACAGCAAGGTTTTCAAGTCTCCTGGACCCTACTCAGTCTTAAACCCGATCGCAATAATGCAGTAGTTTGGATGGACTCCTCTCGTCCTCATATTTCCAAGTCCTCCAGTCATTGAATCAATCGTTTTGGGCTGTACCTAGAGCACCAATTACAACTGGTATCACCGTCATTTTCATGTTCCACAGTTTTTCCAGTTCTCTAGCAAGGTCCAGGTACTTATTTTTCTTTTCATTTTCTTTTTTTCTCCGTTGTCAGCCGGGACATCAAAGTCCACCATTCAGTAAGTTCTTTTTTTTCCTTGATTATTATAAGTTTTGATAATCTGACCGAGATTAGGTGATCCGTTTGTATGTCAAAATCCCACATTATTTTTATTATTATTATTTGAGTTTTTGACACCAGCGTTAGGTAACGGTCTCTTATTGGTATTTAAGAGACAGCAAGTCTTCTCAAGTCTCTATGACACTAATCAGTATTCTGGCCCATCTTAATAATGCGAGAGTCGAGTTGCTCTCCATTTGTCCTCTTATTTCCAGATCTTCCAGTCTCCTTACCAATCCTTTGGATATTGTTCCGAACGTATCAATTACAACTGATATCACGGTCAGTTTTATGTTCGATTGTTATTATTATTATTATTATTATTATTATTTGCTTAAAGTCCTCTTTCGATGACCGTTTAGCTCAATATCGAGAAGTTTCCGGTTTGTAGTATTTATATCATAATTAATTAAGAAAATTATATTACTCTAGAATAAGCACTAAATGATTATCACACTTTTGAAAGTATAATGACTCGTATGAGCGTGAACCAAGCTTCCTGCTTTTAGTATTCATATTAGAATGAATTAAGAAAATTGTATTATTCTAGAATAAGCACTAAATGATCATCACACTTGTAAAAGTATAATGACTCGTATGAGCGTGAACAAAGTAGCTACAATATTATAACTAAGTTGCTAATTTAATACAGATATTTTTTCTCGACTTTAGAACATTTTAAATTTACGACCTTAAAAAACATTTCATTACGATGAAGCATTTTAAGCAAAGAAAGGACGAAAAGTAAAATAAAATCGGAACAGTTAGAAAAAATGAACGAACAAATAATTCTTTAAAAAAATCAAAAATTAGATTGGTTTGGTTTCTTTGTTTTAATGGCATATCAACCTTTCTTGGTTATTTATTGCAAAAGCTATTCTCCTAGAAGAACAGTAGTGGTACTATTTAACCCATAGCTGGGAGGATAAGGGGTTCATACCTTTCCCAAGGGTATTTGCCCGAAAGTGAACGTATTAGCGTGACTGGAGTACGAACTCGCTTACTAACCATTACACCACGTGGTCACGCCCGAAAAAATAAGAAAGAAAGGGAATAAGTCATTTTATCTAAAAGGAGACTTAATAAAAGGTGTACAATAAATAAATTGATAAAAAGAAGAGAAAGCAAGGAAGACAATAAAGGCAAGTCAATGATTTAGTTTGTTTCTTTTTTCAATGGCATAACAAATTTGGTGAGTTATTCAATGTCAAACCCATCGTCCTAGATCAGTAGTGGTAATACTTAACCAGGGGTTTGACCAATGTTAAAAGTGAAAGAAAGGCAGAAAGTTTAAAAAGGTAATAATATGAAAAATAGATCAATTAATAGATATGACTAAGCGATAATTGGATTGAAAATGAAAACTAGAAAAGGAAAAGAAGTATTCAAAAAAGAAAAGGATATTAAGATAGCTGAGAAAGCAACTTTAGTTTTCTTATCAATGGACATATTGAAATGTATATATTGCATGAAAGAAAATGCTGAGTATTCCAATCGGTAATCAATAAAACAAATTGGGCAAAAATGAAACAAACAATGAAAGACAAAAACGAATTGTAATATAACGTTTTTGCAAAAGGAATAAAAAAAAAACACGACAGAATCAGTTGAATACGTAAAAAACGAAAAAGAAAAGTAAGATGGAGTCCAGAAAGGATAATTTTAAAATAATTTCTCACAAAAATCAATAAGTTAACGTACGAAAAGAAAAAACTTTTAAGAAATCGAACAAAGAAATAAATCATTAAAGATTATTAACATGTAGGTGTAAATAAAGTAATATTTGTTGGTTTTTATTTCA
This sequence comes from Sepioteuthis lessoniana, assembly GCA_963585895.1. Taxonomy (NCBI): domain Eukaryota; kingdom Metazoa; phylum Mollusca; class Cephalopoda; order Myopsida; family Loliginidae; genus Sepioteuthis; species Sepioteuthis lessoniana. The sequence continues at coordinate 71,312 of CAUZXS010005308.1, read as the reverse complement.
AAGTTAAAAATAACGGTCGAAAATAGACAGAAGCCTTTTAGCAGAAGGAACGACCTTGATGATAATAAAAGAATTCATAAGAAGGATATTTTGGTGTCCTTGTCCTAATGGTATGTCAAACTTAGTGGGTTATTTAATTCTAAACCCATCCTAGCAGAAGATCAGTAATAGTGCCATTTAGCCCATTGGCACGGGGTTTTCAGGTTTCAGTCCTCCCCAATGGCATTGATCCAAACGGGATTAAGATGTGACTCAATGTGAATTTTCATGCGGAGTTCTGTAAAACAACAAAAAAAAAAATCAAAGTTTTCCTTCTCCTAGACCAGTTGCCATACCAAGGTTAAAGATCCCTGTCTACATGTAACTGGAGGAAAAAATAGTTGGATAATACCTTTTGTAAGAGTTTTGGCACATTGGGAAATGCAAACACCCTCGTCCAGGATTCGAACTCATGTCGCCGCGTCCATTTTTAATGCGAATGACTATTACATCTCGGGCACTGCAAAAGTTCTAAATCACTTTCTGTTTTAAAGGAACATCAACCCTTGTGGGTTATTTAAAGCCGAAGCCATCCAAGCAGATGAAAATCTGTGATACTATTTAACCCATAGCTCGAGGAATACGGGAGATCAATACTTTTTTTTCTAAGATATTAGTTTGAAAGTGAATGTGAAAGCCGGGGTGGTGTTTGAACTCGCTTACTTAATGTGAACCAACACTTTATCCACTACGCCACGGGGGACTCTTCGCTCGCTTATTACGCTGTCGCAGTGCAGCATGTTAGAACACTCTGTCCCTATATAAGAAGGTGAAATGTGTAAAGACAGAAAAGAGGTAACGCAGACAAATATATTTGGGGAAGTGAAAGAGAGGGGAGAAGATGAAGGATAAATTTTATGTAAGACTATTATTACGTTTAAAATAAAATAGATCGCCGCAGAAAATATTAAAATAAAACAATGAAACAATGAAAAGAGAAATTAAGATAAAAAAAGAAGTATATATATATATATATATATATATATATATATATATATATATATATATATAAAGACACACACACACACACACACACATACATATATATATATATATATATAAAGACACACACACACACAAACACACATATATATATATATATATATGTGTGTGTGTGTGTGTGTGTGTGTGTAAGAGAGAGAGAGAGAGAGAGAGAGAGAGAGAGAGAGAAGCAGGAAGAGTGGCATCTTTTAAAAGAGCACAGAAGAAAGAAAGAAAGAAAGAAAGAAAGAAAGAAAGAAAGAAAGAAAGAAAGAACAAGTTCATTATAGAAATATGCCGATTTAAAAGACAAGAAAAAAAAAGAAAGATTATAGAGGGAAAGAAAAATAAAGAATACAGAGAGATCGAAAAAATGAAAGAATATAGCATAGATGAAGGAAAGGAAATTGAAAAAATATATCCCAAAACATCAAGAAAAAATAACGACCGAAAAAGATAATTACGGGAAAGCAATATTACAAATAAGAGCCAAAAATAAAAGATATTGAAATGAATATATATATATATACATATATATATATACATACATATATATATATATATATATATATATATATTTATATATATATATATATATATATATATATATATATATATAAACTGGAAAATAAGAATTGAAGAAAAAAGAAAGAAATACTCAGCATGAAGGAAACAAATTGAAAAGAATGAAATACTGAATGATAGAAAACCGTGAAAGAAAAGTTAAAAACAAGAAAGATGTTAGAAATGAATGTATTATATTGAGAAAAAAAGAACGTCACATTAAAAACGAAACAAATTGGCGAAAAAAATAAGCAGGTTATGCAAAAAAAAGAAAAAATGAAGTAAATAAACGAATTCATAGATAAATAAGAAAAATGGAAAATAGAGAATCAGGAAGAAAAAAAAAGTACTAAACAATTGAATTTAAAAAAAAAACGAAAATCAGAGAAAATGAAAAAGAAAATACAAAAAATTGAAATAAAATGAATTAAAATATATATATGTATATATATATATATATATATATATATATATATATATATATATATATTATTATCGAATAAAATAAAATAAAAATAAGTATGAAAAAAAGGATAGTGAAAAAGGTAACGAAAAATCAAGGAATAAGTAAGTGATTAGCACAATAATAATTATATGAAAGGAAAGAATTAACAAAGAAAGAAAATATGAAAGAGAGAGAGAGAGAGAGAGAGAGAGAGAGAGAGAGAGAGAGAGAGAGAGAGAGAACGGTGGAAAGAAATTAAAAGAAGGAAAAAAATAAAAAGTTAATGAGGAGAATTAAAATAAAATGAGACATGATGTTTGGTTTGGTTTTATGTCATATCAAACATTGTAGGTTATTCAATGCCCAATTCTTTATATATATATATATATATATATATATATATATATATATATATATATATATATATATATATATATATATATATATGATTTCTGAACACATTTTGTAGATAAACGTTTTCAAATGAGTCTGAGCTCATTTTTTCACGCATGTAAATGGCTTCATATATTTCTATCTAATACAAAAATTCAACTTACTATTAAATATCTCTTTGGACTCAGTTTAATATATTCCAGTATTGCTTTTAAACACTAAAAATTCAACAAAATATCAGTCATTGTTTACACACAAATGATCAAATAGTTCTATTTTTTTAACAGTCAGGTTAGCATAAGTACACAGTTTAAATGTCAAATAATTCTATTTGACCCATAGATAGGACCCTAGATTTAGTAATTTGATCGTCAATAAATCTCTCTCTCCCCGCCCCCTCTTTCTCTGTCTCTCTTTCTCTGTCTCCCTCTCTCTTTCTCTCTCTCTCTGAATATATCCTCATCATCATCATGTCATGCAGCTAGCACGGATATCCCTGACCCTCTCTCGCCACTTTTCCCTATCGTTCATCCCCTCTGGCTGGTCTTCAGGGCTACATCCCGTATCCTCACATAGCTGCTGTATGCATGTTCTAGCTGGACGTCCTGCTTTTGCTCGGCCATATGTCGGGGTTCATAGGGGTACATCACTTATGAGCCCGTCTCTGCTTCTCCAGCAGTGTCCTGCGTGTCTGGTTCGTCTAACTTGAATAGTTTTCGTGATGGGAAGCAGGTGGCCGTATAGTTGGTGCTTTGTGGGGTGTTGCCGCTAGAACCTATTCAATATTGCTCGCAACATTCTTGTGTAATTGCCGTCTAGCTTCTTCTCCAACCGTTTTGTTAGCGCCCAAGTGGTGCATCCATACAGCAGTATCGACACGACCGCTGCCTGGAAGAAACTGCGATTCATTTTCTCGGTAATTCACCGATTTCTTTCTTTCTTTCTTTCTTTATATATATATATATATATATATATATATATATATATATATATATATATATATATATATGATACAAAGTAATGTAATTATATAATTTTTTTATTAAAATAATAAAATTGAAGGGACTCGTTCATCCAGAACCTCTTCACCAAAATACACTGCAATCGATTAAAAATTTAATATAAGAAATCACGTTAGTGTGTGTTCAATTTAAAAAAGGAAACAACCCCCACCAACTCCCATGATTCCTATAATATATATATATATATATATAGTTGAATTTCTGGCAGCCCTCAGTATGATCACTGACGTGAAACTCCGAGTTGTTTTGTTTTGTTTTACTTGGTTTGATTCTATGATATATCAGTAATTGTTGATTAATTAATGCCAAGTCGATTATTATTCATATAAACAGTTCATTTTCAAAAAGGTTTAGCATAAGTACGCAGTTTAAATGTCAAAATTAGTTTCATTTCAAACAAGACAGCTTAGAAAAAGTACAGTTTATTTCTATTTGACTCATTGGTAGGACCCTATCGGCTTCTATCACTCCGAGCCAAAGTCGAGCTGGGAGTGATGGCAATAAAGTGGTACTCCGCATTCCCTAACGCTCCAGCATTAGTGGAGCTACGCCATCAGATTGTCTAATGCCATATCCTGGATACTCGTTGTGGGGTGCCTTACCTCTCTGCAAAGATGCAGTCGGTATATTCTGCAGCCCCAGCCGACGATGCCAGCGCACACGATTCCCTCAATATATATATATATATATATATATATATATATATATATATATATATATATATATATATGTGTGTGTGTGTGTGTGTGTGTGTGTGTGTGTGTGTGTGCAATTTTCTGACTGCTCTCAATACGATTGTTAACGTGAAACCCACAGTCGTTGAAAATGACTTTGTGTTCTTTATTTATTGTTATATTTCTTTCTAGTGAGTATGGAGTTCTTGTTATATTTTATTTATACACAGATGATCTTTTCCACTGTTCAGCTTTTAAACAGCTGGATGGGTCTTTCACTTGATTTTATTATATATATATATATATATATAGCATGAGAGAGAGAGAGAGAGAGAGATAAGATTGTGAAAGAGGGAGAGAGAGATAGGATCGTGAAAAAGAGAGAGAGAGAGGGAAAAAGATATATATATATATAGAGAGAGAGAGAGAGAAAGAGAGAGTGTGTGTGTGTGTGTGTGTGTGTGTGTGTGTTTGTTTGAATAAGAAAATGATCGATCTTTATAAAATCGGAGAAGAGAAAGACAGAAAGCATGAAGGTAGGAAGAATAAAGAGAGAAGAAAAAATACATGTATGTGAAGGTATAAAAAAAATATTAAAGGCAACCAAATAACAAAAAAATGGTGAAAACGAAGAAAAAAAAAACACCTTGACAATTGGCAAGCCGAAATATATGGAAGACCATAATTAAAAATGAAATAAAAATAACAAACAATTGACCCCAAAATCAAAAGCCACCCCGAGTTTTAGCGTCGGGTGATTGAAAACTGTACCCAGCGGAAAAAAGATTAAAATAATATATTCAATAAAACAAAAATCAAAATGATAAAACCCCAATACAAGATTCTTTTATCAACAATCGAATCAGAACTATTGAAATCTAGTACAAGAGCAAAAAAGATGTGTACTTTACAATAAGTATGTATGTTCCCCCACACATATACGTATGAGGTTCTTGAATCTTTCTGTATCAGAAGGTGCATTTGAAGAACCGTTATAAATAATCTATTCTCCAACTCGTGGCAAATACTCTTTGCTTTTCAATTCGCGATAATGCCCCAGCGAAAGGAATGACTCCACTGTCACCTCCCAACAATGGATAAATAGATGAACAAATTAGCTTTGATAAGGCAACTCGTCCAGGAGAAAAAGGAAAACTCTAATTTCAAACCAAGTTTATTCCGATGAAAATAACTTGACCTTGTGCCATATCCTACCAGTGGCGGAATGAATGGGTATATACATAATGCAGCATGAATTCTGCAGCCTGTGTTCAAATCGTGGATGAAGCTCTAAGCATGTTTGTTTCCCCTCCAGCTTTATTGATAAATAGTTGGGAAGACTGTGGGCTTTACTTCGTAATGGCAACTGGTCTGGAAGTTAAGCAATGAATTAAAACTTGCAGTACTTTCCATTAATGAACATTGGTTAGTTTGGTTGGATTTCATGGCATATCAACCAATGTGGGTTATTTTATGCCAAAACCCTTTTAATACATATATATCAAATATATATTAATTGATTTGGTTGGATTTCATGGCATATCAACCATTGTAGTTTATTTAACGCCACTCTGTTTTTATTTATATATCAAATATATGATGTGTAAACTCATTTTGTAGATACACACAGTTATATGATCAAACAGTTCTATTTCTAACAATTCAATTTAACGTAAGTCAAAAAGTCAAATTGTTCCAAATAATGCTATGCATCACTTACAATTCAGTTAATCATCAGTCATTTGTTTATCACAATTAAATCAACAAACAGTTCAATTTCTTACAATTAGCAATATCCAGTTGTTTCCATTCAGTGTAAACATCCATAGTTACCAACCCCTCCGATCGGGCAGATAAAGATAGAACACCTGAAGGCCAGAGGATACCCCAGCTGAAACCTTCTGCTTTAATTTACAGCAATAAAAATGAGGAAAACTGTTTTAAAAAAATCACACGCCAAATAATAAAGATCCAAGTATTTTTCGAGGTTTTCTTTTTCTTTTATTTTCATTCTATGGTTGTGTAAAACATAACAATAGACTACATAGTTTCCAGACTTTTCGTATGGGCACTTTTATTGATCCTATTTACCAACCCCTCCGCTCGGGCGGGATATGACACAAGGTCAATTTTAAGCGAAGTTTAACATGTCTGAATTCAAAGTTTTCCTTCTCCTAGACAAGTTGCCTCACGAAGGCTGAAGAATCTAGTCTGCCCGACTATTTGCCCATAGCTGGAGGGAGAATATTTGGATTCACACCTTTCCCGAGGGTATTAGTGCTATGTCAAATGCAATCAGACTCGTCCAGGATTTGAACTCGTGTCGCTGTGTCCATTTCCTACGACGATAACCATTACACCACGGGCACCTCAGTGTAAATATCAAACAGTTCTTTTTGACCCATGGATAGGACCCTATCAGGTGCTCCCACACAGAGCCAGAGCGGACCTGGGAGCGATGGCAATGAACAGGTACCTCGCATTCCCCAAAGCTGCAGCAATACTAAAGGCTCACCATCAGATTGTCTATTGTTATATCCCGGACATGAGTTGAGAGAGTCTTACCCCTCTGCAGAGATGAAGACGGGGTATTCTATAGCCCCTGCCGACTGGACTCTCAACTGACTGCGACATAGTGGGCGAATATATAGCTACGTATATAAGAGGCATATTTAAATTCCCTTTTTTTTAAAGAATGAATTCACTCAACCCCTTCGTCACCGGCAAGATGTGACCCGAAGTCAATTATTTTATGCCATGTAAAACTGGTTTGAAAGCAAAATGATTTCTACTAGACAGATTTCCAGAAAATGTAACGACTCAGTCTTCTCTGCGAGTTACTGATAGCTGGATGAGAGAGAGATAGACTTATTGGGAGACTAAACGGAGTGGTCTGACTTGTCATAGTGCTTGAGGAACTCTGCTTCGTCATAAGTCTATTTTGGTCACGTGACAAGATGAAGCGTTGAAACCGTCTATTTCACGAAGTACAGAAATGGTAATTCACTCCTCTGGGGTGAGCGCATGGGAGCTCCCACCTTTATATTCCAGACCTGAAAAGAGTGAGTTGTTTTCATCTTTTTGTTACATGGACTTTTCTGTTTGTTCTTTGAACGCATGTAGCTCTAGTATAGCGCAGGGAGGAACTGAGTCCCCTGTTCGTATTGTTTATTATTAAATGTCTTATTTTATCAATAGACTTGTTCTGCTTCCTACCGAATATTCTTTGGGATAACCTAACGAATTATAAGAAACGGGATGTTATCTACGAATTAACACCCTATTATATGATGGAGGTGCCCGTGGTGCAATTGTTATCATCATTGGAAATGGACACGGCGACACGAGTTCAAATGCTGGACGAGGCTGATTGCATTTCACATTGCACTAATACCCTTGGGAAAGGTATGAATCAAATTATTCTCCCTCCAGCTATGGGTAAATAGTAGGGCAGATTGGGTTCTTCACCCTTCGTGAGGCAACTAGTCAAGGAGAATGAAAACTTTGTAAACCTGTTAAACTCTGCTTAAAAATTGACCTTGTGTCATATCGTACCCGCGCCGAGGTCTTTATAAATAGGGAACACCTCGTTAAATCTTATAGAATCATGCCTTTCCCAAGGGCATTGACACTAAGTGAAATGCAAACCACATAGTCCAAGATTTAAACTCATGTTGACGAATCTATTGCCTATGAAGATAACCGTTACGTTAACCGCACCTTTTTTTTTAATAAAAATTCTGTATTCATAGAAAGGATAATGAATGTTGATCTACCTCCTTTATGTAAACACACATGTAAATGCACTTGTAATGGTTGACGAGTTAGACAAGCTGTATCTTTCAACCTGATGTTGATTCAAACTAGGTACTGCCAAATTCAAGTCTTAATAAATTCACCAAAAACCGTCCGCCAGACCATATAACAAAGCCTCTGCTTCTTTATCCGATTTCAACGGAACTTTTATACAAGGCTATATGAGAACATTCATGATAATTGATAATGGGAAACTGTGGAGAGCCATGATTTGCTGAATTCCTTATACAGCACTTTCAAAATAGGCAGCAAACAAGAAAATAATCCGTATAATTGAAGAAAGCTCATAAAAAAAGGCAATTACACAACAAATAGAAAAGAACAAATTTCGAGTCCTGAATGCCGGGAACAAAAGAGATTCCGTATCTTGGATACCTCCCGGAATGAAATGCTTAACGTGGGACGGAGGCAGGTAGCACACACAACCAGAGATAATGCAATAATGCCAATTAAATGAAGTGGACTCGAGAGTTTCAGAGATACAGGTGTTGTCAATGTGAGCAGGTGCAGCAGGGAATGTCTCCACTAAATGCCATATTATGAAATAATGAAGTTATGCATTATGGGCGCTTCAAGGATGCGGTGAGCAGGAAAAATTGTTACAAATATGGGTGTCTTAAAATCCACCAAAGGTGGCAGTTAAGCCCGATTTTAAGACTTTCCATATTCATAGAATTAACTGATTGATATTGATACTTCTATTTTTGAATGAGTGAATAATTATTTTTGTCATATTTAGGATTTGCTAGATTCAAAATATTAACCACCTTCGCTTTTCCCTGGCTACCCGTATTTGATTTTCCAGACGACCACTAAAAATATCAGTAGAGGACAAAATGCCCGATATCATTAACCTCTATGAGTTTCCATGGCAACACTCTGGATGAAGAACATGATCAAAATAGTCGAATATGGTGTCTAAATAACGATGTGTGTCTCAGTGGAATTCCTCAACGGTTGTATGAGGTCTGCCTGAAAACTAACGGGACTCGATGTGCTGTGTGAACTATCAAAGAAAGAGGGATAAGAAGATCTTATTATTCAATATGATATCTTTGGACTATATAACAGTTATCTTTATTTTCTGTATTTATTGCATTTTTTTCACATGCTTTTCTTTACATCTCTTTTCAGTTTATTCATCTAGGAACAAAAGGTGAACACCGAGAAACAAATAGAATTATATTTTTTTTGTCTGGTTAAAGAAAAAAAATCAGGCAGAAGCACTTGTAATGCTTAAGCAATTTTATAAAGATAACATGATGCCACGCATACATGTTTTTAGGGACAGAAAAGGTTAAAAAAAGAATTTATAAGTCCCGGAGCGCAAGGCCTTCAACAAGTAGGAGTGAGTTAAACGTCAAGCAGGTATGGTAGGTGGTGAGAAGCGATCCTCAGTCGATTGGTTGAAGGATCGTAAGTTGTCTGGACATGTAAATGGAACGTGTTTGTAAGATGATAAACGAATATTTACGGATGTCTAGAAAGTAACAGGCAAGGTGTTCTGCAGATCCATTCTCATAAGTGAACACAACCCCTAATCGATTGAACTTTCTCCGTGTAATTTTTCCTATCATCAAATCGCCAAATTATGAAATATGGAGAATCAAGAAGGCAGTGAAGCAGAGGGGCATCCCAGAAGAATCCTTCCAGCAGTATCAAAGAAATGTGACAGAGAAGGATAGGAAAATATATTAGGACCGAAGGGAATTTCTTTGAAAGAGAAATCATATAGTTTGTTGTTTGGAATTAAAATAAATGGTTTTTGACTTTATTCTCGTTTCTTTTCAGACAATTCCTCTGTCGTGGACATGAGGAGACACAAGGCCAGTCTTTAAGCAGTGAGAAGTATGTTTGAATCAAGAGTTCTCTTAATTCTAAACCAGCTTAAATCTTGCAAATTAGGATGAAGTGTGTTTCATGATTTTCCGAAATTTAAGATATCATGAGACACATTGGACTGGGGGTAGAGTGTTCGCCAATGGGCCGGGAGACCTGGGTTCAATCCCAGGTTTCGTCATACCAAAGACTTTAAAAATGGTACTAGATACCTATTGCTTAACACTCAGCAAATGAAGGTACGTATCAAGGATAAAGTGGAGCAATCCATGGAAAGGAGTGGCGCCCTCCCCTACACCTCAGTGATGTAGCTATTGAAAAGGGAGCCTTCTTGTCGCCCTCGACTACGGTCGCCAGCTTTACTTACCAGGTTTTACATGTACGCTCGACCTTTTTTGGTCGTATTCGGGTGTGCAATCACGCTATAGATTTTTATACGGTTTTAGCTTGGTTTGATTTTATGGCCTATCAACATTTGTCGGTTATTTAATGCCAAATCTCGTATCTACAAATATTTTTGATATATAAGATCTGTAAACAAAAGTCAACAAAATTAAATAGTACCAAGTATTGCTAAAAACATCAAAAATTCAATTAAACGTCATTCATTTGTATACACATAATTAAATGATCTAATAGTTCAATTTCTAACAAATCAATTTAGCATAAGTCAACAATGTTAAATGGTTCCAATTATTGCTATGTACGAGGTGCACACGATAAGTTTTAAGACTTTTTTCGTATGGGCACTTTTATTGATAGTACACACATGAAACTCTTGCCCCCTTCGAAGTAATCACCTCCGACTGCAATGCACTTGTTGTATCGTTCCAACAGCTTCTTGATCGCCACATGGAAGTCCTCTTGTGTGAGCGTGTCAATGACTTTCGTCACAGCCTCTTTCATCTCCTTAATTGTCTCATAACGATAGCCTCTGAGCTTAGGGAATAACCAAAAGTCACAGGGAGCAAGGTCTGGACTTTAGGGAGGGTGGGGAACTGTCTTAATACCCATTTTGGTCAAATAGTCTGTGACAAGGATGGAGTTGTGGACTGGTGTATTGTCCAGGTGGATAAGCCACTGACCCGATTTGAAGAGTGCTTGCCTCTTCCGACGGAATCTCTTGCTGAACTCCCTTAAAGCCTCAACATAGAAACCCTACCTTAACCCTTTGGCCAATCAATCAGTGTATTGACTTCCTTACTCATCCCACACCTGTCATCATCCCCCACAGACTCCCTGCTTTACTTGAATCTCTTATGCCACTCAAAAACTGATGCTTGATTCATGCAAGATGCTCCAAAAGCAGTCTGAAGCATTCCATACGTTTCTGTGGCATGTTTTCCAAGTTTAAAACAGAATTTTATTGCATATCGTTCTTTTAAAGTGTTAGATTGCATTTTTGAAATTCATCAGCTGTGACAATCAGGCTTTTGTAGGGTTTATTTCAATTGCTGCTGTAGCTGTTGATTTGAACCTGAAATCATAAAAACTGGTCAGTCATCTTATAAGATGTATAGCAATAACAAGAGTCGATGACAATTTTAAATGCCCATACGAAAAAAGTCAGGAAACTTATCGTATGCCCCTTGTATCACTAACAATTCAATTAAACATCTGTCATTCTTTTACACACTGTTAGATCATCAAACAGTTCTATTTTTTGGAATTAATTTTAGCATGACTCATTAATTTGCTCACACTTTATTGTCAAACAGTTCTATTCGACCCATATCAGCTGCTACCACTCTGAGTCAGAGTGGAACTGGAAGTGATGGCAATAAAGGAGTACTTCACATTCCCCAAAGTTTCAAAATTACTGAAACCACACCATCAGATTGCTTAATGTTATATCCAGGACACATGTCTTACCCCTCAGCAGAGATACAGCCAGTGTATTCTACACCCCCAGTTAACTGGGCTGAGATTTATAAATGTTTTATATGAGCAATTTACATCTTTAATGAAAACGCTCATAATCTATGGTGTGGTCGCACGCACATACTCGATTATGACCAACGAATGTTGAAAGTCGAAAATACGTGTTCTCTCGCCTTAACACTAGAGATTTCAGACAATTATTAACCTGCCTTCATCCTTTTGGGGGACATCTTGCTCGTGAATAAGAAAAGTCTAACAAAAATCTTAACTCCAAATCGTTGTCTAACTAGCTGTAATAAAATATGCCTGCAAGCATGGAACTTTGGGAAATGTCGAATTCCTCTTCTTTGCTATGATTTCCACGTCAGCTTAATCTCGGAGTAGCAATAAATGGTACGGTCCAATTGTTGCATATTAATCTTTGATAGAGCTGTCAATCAGGGATTTCTGAGACAGGATGTTCTAGCTGTGTAAAAAGGAGAACAGCTCACATAGGTTAACAGCCGTAAGCAGGTCACGTAGGTTGACAACCGGAAGATAAGGCGTTATGAAATAGTATATTCCCAGGTACCTAGAGAGTCACAGTCAGTCTGTGTCTCACTCTACCAGAAATTCGGATCTTTAGTAATAAAAAGCGATATGTTTCTAGTTAAGAAATGCGTTATTCCATTTTCCTTGTGGTTCTTCATTATATTGCAATAAACACCATCTATGGGTCTAATAGAAATATTTGATCATTTACTGTACTTGAAACCATTTAATTGTGAGCAAACAAATGAGCCTTGGGTCATTAAAAATAATATTACCTTCAAACTATTCGTGAACTAAGCACTTACACCCGCGTGCGTGCACACACACACACACACACACACACACACACACATATACATATATATATATATATATATATATATATATATATATATATATATATACAGAATTTAGCATTAAAAAACCCAGAAGGGTTGATATGTCTGAAAACACAACCAAACCAAACCAAACTATATATATATATATATATATATATATATATATATATATATACCAATTCATCTGGATGATCAGGATGCGGCACAAAGTCTATTTTTTAGCCTAAGTTATGATTCAGTTTTTCTTTCTCCCAGACTAGTTGCCATACCAAGGTTAATGAGCCCTCTCTGCCGAATCATTTACCCACATACCTGGAAGTAGAATATCTGGAGTCATACCTATCCCCTGGGCATTAGTGCTATGTAAAATGTAAACTCGTTTAGGATTTGAACTCAGGTCACCGGGTCCATTTTCTTATATATATATATATATATATAGAGAGAGAGAGAGAGAGAGGCGGAAGCAAAATATGGAATAATTTTTAAAACGCGTTTTCTTAATTTGATTAGTCCAATTTTTGGAAAAAAAAAGTGATGAATCTAAATTTTCATGATTAGCTCTATTATTCCAACCCGTTTTTTATTCGAAATAAGTCCAATATGAGTGAGCAAGAAAATAAACGACCAAGAATCTATGATGTGCTTAACGCCAAAGCCAAATTTTTTTTGTCGACCATACACAAAGAATTAATTTTTTTTCTATTGAAAAGAGCTTTTCATCGAAAAAGAGGAGTGGAATATCGAACAAAAAACTAAAAGAAGAATTTTTAACTGCTTCTGTTACAGTGATTAAGAAGGACCCCACAACGTCAATAAGAAAGAAAATTTAGAAGTTTCAAGGAAAACTGTAAGGTCAGCAATTAAATAACTTTTAAGACCCAGACCATGAACTCCTTGTTCACTCTATATGGGACCTTTTAGAAAACAAAGCAAATGCAACTTCCCACCCAAATATTGGTCCGCTTAAGACTGCTATAGAAGAGGAATGGAATAAAGTTTCTGAAGAATTTATTTTGAAGGCATGCAAATAGTTTCGAAAGCGAGTTGATGCAAGTGTCCGTAAGTGTACAGGACTCTTCTCAGTATTCTGACCGTTCTCAATAATGCAGTAGTTTGGATGGTCTCCACTCGGCCGCCAACTTCTAAATCCTCCAGTCATTTTAGTAATCCTTTTGCTACTGTACTAAAAGCACCAATCACAATTGGTATAATTGTCACCTTCATGTTCCACAGTTTTTAAATTCTTTTACAAGTTCGAAGTATTTATTTTTCTTTTCACATTCTTTCAGTTTTATTCTGTGGTCAGCCGGAACAACAAAGACAATTTTGCAAATTCTCTTTTTTTGTTGATTATTATAAGTCTTGTCTTCTGGCCGAGATTAGGTGATCCGTCCGTATGTCAAAGTCCCATATTATTATTATTATTCACTGATTAGAGCTTTTCACATCAGCGATAGCCGATGGTTTTTCACTGAAGCCTGAGTGACAGCAAGTCTCCTCAAGTCTCCAGGACTCTTCTTAGTATTCTGGCAGTTCTCAACAATGCTGTCGTTTGGATGGTCTCCTCTTGTCCGCCAACCTCCAATTCCTCTTTCGTAATCCCTTAGTTACTGTTCCAAATGCACCCATTACAATTGGTATAATTGTCACCTGCATGTACCACAGTTTTTTCAGTACCCTAGCAAGGTCGAGGTACTTATCCTTCTTATCCCATTCTTTCACTTTTATTCGAAAACTATTATTATATTATTATAATTTATTATTATTATTATTATTATTATTATTATTATACAAGATATAATCCTAATGTTGCTGCCGCACCCAATGTACAGGGGTTGGAAAAAATAATGGCAAAACAACGAATCTTTCTATCATAATTTTGCAATTCCTATGAAACCATTAAACATTAGTTATTTTAATGTTTTTGATTTTTATTAATTTTTCTCGTTTTATCTTTATTTCGTCTTGTATTTTTTACTGATATCATTAGAAGACATTAATAAAAATTTATCAAAATTACAGATCTATAAGACTTTAAAAGACGTCAAATTGTTGATGTTCGTATGGCAGGAGATAGTGTAACAACCACCCCTCTGAATTATTCGGTGTAGCAAGGAGTACTGTCTCGAAAGTAATGACAGCATTTGAAAAAGAAGGAAAAACCTTCTCATAGCAGCAAAACTCTGGAAAAAGCGAAAGCTTTCAAACAGGGACCGTCGAATGTTTATGCGGATTGTTAGGAAGGATCACAAGAATACAATTCCAAAATTTGCAGCAGAGCCTAATGACTGTAATATTTTGTTGTTGTGGGTGTTAGTATGTTCAGTAGGCTTAAGAAGGTTTAAGACAACATATGGCGTTCGTGCTTTAGTTAGGGCATCTTTATTCTGAATGGGAGAGTGTGTCTGTGTATTCCTACGCCAAGGGATTGTAATCTTGAGCGTGAGGAAATAGTCCGGGATATTACTCCAATGACCATCTCAAGAACCAAGTTTCCTCAAAACTCTAAGAGGAGATCTGCATAAAACCGGATTTAACGGGAAGACTGCAATCAGAAAACCATATTAAAATAAATTTGTTTAAAATTTCCAGGTGTTTCCATTATTTTGTTAAACATCTGTATATATATATATATATATATATATATATATATATATATATATATATATATATATATAACGGTAGAAATTAAGCCTAAAGCATATTAAGGACAATAGAATATCTGGAACCAGAGATATAATCGAAGAGGTTGGCGCCGATAAAGATGAAGTGAAGGCAACAGGCTTTTGCGTCATTTATAGAACGTTTATCGCCAACAAGAAAAGCTTCTGTCCCGTGAATGCAATCATGGAATATATATTGATATGCAGTTAGGTTGAGAAAAATCGAGAGAGGGCATTGATTTTTTATGTAATAATTCCTCTGTTTACATCCAAGAATCATCTATGGCATATATATCATCATTGGTAGCATCATTCTATTTTTGCTAATATTCCTTGTCGTTCTTGAAGTGTTCGGTAGTATCCTTATTTTAATTTTATTCATTTCATTGCATTGAAGAGCCACTGCAGTTCAAGTGAAAACAAGTCTTCTCAATTCTCTAACATTCCCCTTTGTCTTATTGGTCGTTTTGATATTGTTGTCTGTACGATTGTGTTACATTTGAGTGGTTTCACTTAATACTTTTTTTCAAGTCAGTAAAAATTGTTGGTGTTTACTGGAGACCAAGTGACAACAAGCTTGATAAAAACCATAGTATTTCTTTCAGTATTCTACCTAGGGTTTCAGTCAAACGATAACAAGTGGCTTTGATTGGAGATCAAATGATAGGAAGTTTTTTTCAGTAGTTCAGCACTCTTCTCGGTACTTCGCATGGATTCCTAGTCCTAGAAACAAAAAGCTGGGTTCGAGTGGTAATCAAATGACAAAAGTTTTCCAGGATAATTTTGTACTCTTCTCAGTATTCTCTGAGAGTTTCAGCCCTTCAATAAGAAGTGGTTTTAACTGAAGATCAAGTGGTTGCAATTCTCAATAATCCAGCACTCTCCTCAGTATTCTACATGAGTTTTTACTCCTTTGCTAAATGGTTTCTCCTGGATATATCAAGTGATAGAAACTTTCCGCAATATTTTAACCTTCACCACAGTATTATATATTTGTCTTCAAAATCGGAAAAAAAGTTATTGATTTTTACTGGAGATCAAAGGACAACAAATCCCCTCAATATTACAATATTTTCATTTAGTTGTCTATTGTAATTTGAAAACTAATGGTAGCTGCTATATTTTT
>CAUZXS010005308.1:0-50000 GCA_963585895.1 Sepioteuthis lessoniana | reverse complement strand
CAGTAAGAAAGCTCGCGTTATCATTAAAAAAATATATATAAATATTTGATTTAAGTGTAAAAACACACAGTTGTCTTTAGAACATCACAATAACCATCGTGTTCAGCTGATATCACAGGTTCCCTTGATTCTCTCTCTCTCTCTCACCATATCTCACGCTCTGTTATCGCTTTTGGTAAGTCTTCTAAACGTCATCCAGTCTCCGCACAGAGTCGATGTATATGAAGTTTTGCTGGTCAGCTACGACTGTTTTCGCTCCGTGTTGGAGTCCATAGGATAATTTCACCAATGAATTCCTTCTTACTTCTTCGGCAGGACCCACTTTTTCTTCGTTTTACTAGTATAGTATAGTGGGAAAGGTATGAATCCAATTATTCTCCCTCCAGCTATGGGTAAATAGTAGGGCAGACTGTTTTCTTCAGCCTTGGTGAGGCAACTAAGCTTGGAGAAGAAAACTCTGAATTCAAACCTGTTAAACTCCGCTTAAAATTGACCTTGTGTCATATCGGAGGGTTGGTAAATATGGTTTTACTAGTATAACTTGTGAGATAGGTTATAAGTGACCGTGCAACTGTTGTTTTGGAATATATGAAACACAATAATATTAATGAATATTGCCAATTGAATATTCTTTTAAGAGTTATTTAATGACATTGAAGTTGCCATTTATTTCATAGAAAACTGTAGGATTATTCCCTTGGTGGAAGCCAAAAATAATTTCTTATTTTGATGTAAGTAACTATCGACGAGAAAAAATAAATCTTCTAATTTCTTTGAAAATTGAAGCCATGAAGACTATTAAATGGAACGTCTCCTACAAGGCAAGGACATCTCACTGATGTTTGGTGTACGAGGATCATTAAATAAGTTTTCAGACTTTTTTCGTATTGATAGTACACACATGAAAATCTAGTCCCCTTCGAAGTAATCTCCTCCGACTGCAATGCACTTGTACCGTTCCAACAACTTCTGGAAGGCCCCATGGAAGTCCTATTGTGTGAGCATGTCAATGACCTCCGTCACAGCCTCTTTCATCTCCTCAATTGTCTCATAAGGACAGCCTCTGAGCTGAGGGAATAACAATTACAGAGAGCAAGGTCTGGACTATAGGGAGGCTGAGGTACTGTCTTGATGCCCATCTTGTTCAAATAGTCTGTGACAAGGATGGAGTTGTGGACTGGTGCATTGTCCTGGTGGAAATGCCACTGACCCGATTTGAAGAGTGCTTTCCTCTTCCCTAGGAATCTCTTCCTGAACTCCCTTAAAACCTCAACTTAGTAGCCCTAACCCTAACCCTTTGGCCAATCAACTCTGGTGTATTGACTTCCTTACTCCTCCCACACCTGTCATCATCCCTCACAGACTCCTTGCCTTCCTTAAATCTCTCATGCCACTCAAAAACTGATGCTTGATTAATACAAGATGCTCCAAAAGCAGTCTGAAGCATTCCATACGATTCTGTCGCATTTTTTCCAAGTTCAAAACAGAATTTATTACATATCGTTCTTCTAAAGAGTCCTCACGTCCAGATTGCATTTTTGAAATTCACCAGCAGTGACAATCAGGCTCGAGTAGGGTGTATTCAAATTGCTGCTGTAGCTGTTCATTTAAACCTGAAATCATAAAACTAAGTCAGTCATCTCATAAGATATATAACAATAACATACTGAATTTTCAATAGTCTACGACAATTTTAAAGGCCTGTACAAAAAAAGGTCTTGAAAATTATTGAATGCACCACGTACTTAGGGGTATCCATATTTTAAAATTTGTCCTTTCTTGATTTAATGCTGAACTGGATTGTGAAATCTTCTCTGACCCCTTACTTGATACCAATCGTTTTTGTGTTCACTGGTTTACTTTCTGTATTAGCATTTAATTTGTCTAACTTTGGAACATGTGGAAGAAAAAGTTTAATGTACACAAGTGATCGAGTAAATACCAATTCTTATAGAATTGCAGGAAGAAATTGGCCCCAAAATTTCTGTTCCAAAAGGGAAACACGTCTTTTTATAAATTGGTTGATTGATTGTAACCATAAAAAATAATACCTTTGGATTAGGGAAAAGTGCAAATTGTAAGTCCCTATAAAAGTAAATTTGGCGACCGTCATCGAGGGCAACCAGAAGGTTCCCTTTTCAATAGCTACAACAACGAGGTGTAGGGGACAGCACTACTCTTTTCCCTAGATTGCTCCACTTTACCCTTGATACGTACCTTATTTTGCTGAGTGTTAAGGAACGAGATATCAAGTACTATTTTAAAGTATGACGCGACCTGGGATTGAACCCATATCTCCCGGATCAGGGGCAAACACTCTACCCATTTAGCCAATGAGTCGGTGTCCCAATATACATGAAACCCATATTACTGCAAATAACTCTACTAGTAATAATGTTATGTTCTTTTTTGTTTCAGATTTGATTTATAGCAACTATCAATCCTTGCTTATAATCCCTTGGACAAGTGAGGAAACTGTTTTGCATCAAAATTTATTTATATACCGTTATGGTACCCAGTAGGCCATTGGTTTTCAAAGCAGGCGGTACCGCCCCCCTGTTGGGGGTGATATGAACTTTCAGCGGGGGCGCTGGCGAGTAAACACTTGTACGGGGGCGTTGAAATTGTGAAGGGGGCGTTAGAGCAATTACAGTAAAATGTGACGTTGGTGTTGGTACAAAGGCCGGAAAAACGGGGCGATTTAATTAAGCGTCCCCCATTCGCTGCAACTAGACGTACGTGTCCCGTCCATAGCCAGAACTCTCTTCGAAAGGGCCAATTTTTCCCTGATCCCCGCTTTCCCCTTTATTTACTTCCCGTTTCTCGCAGCGACGTTAAACTTTCTGTCCCTTTTTAACTCCGTTACTTTTATTTCTCATTTCTTCTCCCCTTCTTAATTTCTATTTCTGGTTACCTTAAGCTCTGTTTTTTATACTCGTCAAACTGTTTGTGATTGAAGAATCAACCAATTCTTATGACATTTAACATTAACATTGTTCTGGCGTTCGTTGGAAGAGGGGGACCCTGGCATTTTGATCCGGCGGTGAAGGGTGTGGTGGCAAAAAAAAGTTTGAAAACCACTGCAATAGGCTGTTGTGACATAGTGATCCTAAATAGACATGTAACATGAATATGTGAAACGTACATGGAATGTTCATAACATAAATACATAGAACATAGGAATCCCGAAACACGAAAAACACGTAACGACTTCTTAGTTCAGGTACGAAACTTTTTATTACCTTTGAGTTAAAGGTTTCGACATAAGAAAGAGAGATACACAATCTTTCTATGCTGGCATTTCCATCTGCCCACAACACGTGTGGTACCCGCCACAAGGCCACTGGCCTGGCTTCGGCGAGCAAGCGAAAGTCGACCCTTCTCGTTCGGTGTCTAGTTCTCAACTCAACTGACTTTTCTCAAATCTCCCAAAATCCTCCGCGCACGCTTCCGGTGCATGACGTCATTCACATCCCTTGATCCTGGGATTTTTATATTGACATCTGTGAACGACAAATCCTCCCTGCACGCGCGTTAACACCTGCGCTCAAGTTTGCACCTAACTAACCCATGCGCTAAGTGAAAGGTTCTCAGCTTTACTAAACTGAAAGGCAAGATATATAAAACGAAATCCCTCGGCTATTATATTACAGACATTTGTACCGCCACACCCCTGTTATGAACCTATCATTGTAAAACTTGACGAACGCACGAAACTCTGTTTTAGATAACTACACAAAATTTTATTTACAACTACAATTTGTAAGGAGTCGACGAGTGAAAGATAGAGAGTATGAAAGCTTAGTCGACCGCGTTAACTGGACAAAAAGAAACCACATATCTTCCTGAGAAAGAAAGAACAAACACAGATCTTGAATTTTCTTCTTGGTTTTCTCTTGTAGTTCTTACATGCTTGTCCGCTGAGTCGCGTCCAGTTTAGGGCCCCCTTTGGAGTCAACGTCCAAAATAGGGCTTGTAAACATTCGTTTCCGTACATCTTCGTGGCTAGTGTTCAACTTACTCTTTGCACCTTATCAAGTCTTGCAGCCAACTCCCTCAAATCGAGTCGTCCTCTTCCTTCCGCCAGGTGTTGGAGGGAGGAACATTTGTTTCTGCTGCTTCCACACATGTTTTTTGCCTCGTCATTTTTAATTACAATGTGTGTTTAGGCCTGGTCGTTCGGAGACTTTTTTTTATTTAGTTATTTACTAATTTTCTTCAATTTCAATTTTCTATCAGCCGTTTAATTATGTGACATTTTGAGCGAAAATCATTGAAAACTGTTTCAAAATAGATGCATCCCATTAATGTGATAATACTTTTTTTTATTTTGTTGTATTGAATTAATTTAGAGGTTTCTTTCAATGCAAAATAATAATTATTTGAGTCTAATTAATTTTAAAGTAAAATTCCATCGTCAGAACTTTTTTTAAATAAATGAACATGATGTTGAATGTTCAAATTATTTCGAACGTTGTAAACATGGTATCACGTGGGTTGTTAGAACACCATACTGGGTATTGTAACTATGATGCCACGTGGGGATGTTTAAACGCCATACCGAATAGACGTGACTTCAGTTATCATAATCAATTTCATTATATTTTATTTATTCTTTAAAACTTAAATATATATATAAAATGTGCATGTTAATTAATGATATATTCAGTATTTTATTCTAACCTAATGTTAATCTGAGGGTGTAACTTAGCTATTAATAATGTTTCCTTAATTTTTGAGATTGCCAACTTTACGTACCATTGCTTCTATTTTAATGGAAAAATCATTTTTCATTATTTTTGCATTTAATTAGATATTTATGGAAAGAAGATGTATGTATGTTGAGGTGTTCTTTGATTCTGATATAGAAAAGTCTACCTGTAATTCTTATATAAAAAAATAATGACATTTTAAGCAAATTAAACGGCAGTATAAGTTTCTTGATATATATTTGGATCTCTCATTGGGCCGTTGGCTAGAGTGCATGTTGTAATAGAATGTTATTTTTCTTCATTACGTATTGGCGTAGTGTGGGTCTGAAGTGAGCCAGTTGTATTTCTAGCCCTTCTTTGTAAAGAGCCCAGTGTATTTGTTGTATCTTGACCTTCGACCCAGCCAAACCTGCCATTCCAAGGTGATGCACCGGAAGGAAGTGACACATACTAATGGCAGTTATGAGAGGAAATCGCATGGGCGGAAATTGGCAAACAAAATGGGACAAGCTAAAATTCCCATGGTACACTAATAAACTGATGCACCGGAAGAGAGTGACCCGTGAACTGCATGACAATTATTTCCGCTTGATGACGATCAAACATGCCATTCCAAAGATCGAGTAGGCGATTTAGTGGACGTTGAACTATTATATAACTATTATATAACCCAGTCAAGACAATAAGTCAGACGGTTGGAGTTATAGAGACGAGATGTCGTAGGGAAAGGCACATCAGGCCGAAGGGGCCCTTGGGGCCCTGATGAGTTAAGCTCCAGAGAAGTTGCTGATAAGATGTAGTAGAGAAAGCCAGCTGAGTGAGCACCCGGGCCCCCGGTTGAGCAGCCCTGGAGAACGAGAAAGACACAATGCTGACGGCCATAAGAGTTGGGGTCAATATATTGCAGTTATGTTCGGTCTCTAGCTCCCTCTCACATACAAACGTTACAATAAAGTGAGAGGTATATTTTGTTAAAGAGTCAAGGCTCGTCTGTTTGTCTTTGTGTCAGTATGTATCCTGCATTCGGCATATATATATATATATATATATATATATATATGTGTGTGTGTGTGTGCATGACTTTGCATATGAGTATACAACATATTTCTTTGGTGATAATTTCACTGAAATGTGGTAGTTTCTGGAGGTAGTTTTCTGGAGTTAGAGGGTGTATGTAGTTTCTGTGATTTATCCTATTTACCAACCCCTCCGCTCGGGCAGGATATGACACAAGGTCAATTTTTAAGCGGAGTTTAACAGGTTTGAATTCAGAGTTTTCCTTCTCCAAGACTAGTTGCCTAACCAAGGCTGAAGAACCTAGTCTGTCCTACTATTTACTCATAGCTGGAGGGAGAATAATTGGATTCATACCTTTCCCAAGGGTATTAGTGCTATGTGAAATGCAATCAGTCTCGTCCAGAATTTGAACTCGTGTCGCCGTGTTCATTTCCTACGACGATAACAATTACACCACGGGCACCTCCACAATTTTTTTTCCGTGATTTATTATTATTTAAATGCCATGTGATTGATGTTGGAGAACCATTGTTTCTGAGGGTGTTTATAAAGTGTGCGATGCGTATAATTTTGTCATTTTTTCTTCGCTTCATCTATTGTGAATTCTTTTAATTTCATTTCTAATGTAATTTGTTTAGGCACTGAGTGGAAGTGCTGATTTAAAATGCACAAAGAGGTTTTTCGTTGTAGGTTTTCTATTAAAACTAGTGTAAATTTTACTAGTTGGTGATATTTACATTTCAAAATCAAGGAGTGATAGGGATGCAGTGTTATCTGGATGTTCTTTCTTCAACTGAATATGTCTACGTTGAGGAATTTCTCGTATATGGCGGTGGCTTCTTCGCTGGATGATGTCAACATAAGTATATCGTCTATATATCTTTTAAAGAATATGCACGACGTTCTAGTTGGTCCATATATATAAAGGCTTGTATGCTTGATATACTGGATCCCATGGAAAGTCCTGATATTTGTTTCTTGGTATTTCCGTTGTAAGTGAAGTATGTGTTGTCTACTATTATGGATAATAGTTGGTGTATACCTGATGCTATTAGTTTGTGACAGTATAAGTTCTTGGAGATTATATGTTCTGATATGATATCGATTGTTGGTTGTGCAAGTACTGTGGTGTAGAGGGAGATTACACCCAAGCTGAATGCGTAATTATTTTGCTTAAGTTTTTCTGCATTTAGTTGTGTTAGTCAGTGGATGACTTCATCAGAATTTTTCACATGTCCTGGAAAGGTGGGAAGCAATGGTTTCAATGTTTGTGCGAGAAGCCATGGTATTTCATAAAGAGGTCTTTCTAAGTTGGAAAGGATAGGTCTTATCTTGAGTCTTGTGTTAGTTCTATGTGTTTTGATGGGGTGGTAGAAATTGGGTAGTTTGTTATTTTGAGTATTAAAGTTATTCTTGTATTTATTTCTTATATTCCTCCGTTTACAGATGTTAGTTCATGCATTATTGATTAGGTTTTCTAATTGGGTTGATTGAATGTCTGTAACCTCTGTATAAATGTTATTATCTTTAAAATGGTTTAGTGCCAATTGGTTATAAGTGTTTCGTGAGATGACGCAGAATTCTTTACCTTTATCGGAGGGTAGATATATAAGTTCTTTATATCTCATAGTTGATAGAATATGTCGTTGTGTACTGGATAGATTTTGTAGTATTCTTTTGTGTTTTCTAAATATGGAGAATATCGATCTTTTAAGTCTTGACAACTTAAAGCCCAGTTCTTTGTTGGCAGGAGGTGGGTGAATAAAATGATCCAAAATAAATAAAAAATGTGTTAGTATTAGTAGTTGTATTAAATTCATCCTGGGTTTTGGATAACCATTTTAGTTGGTAGGCTCTCCTGCAGAAATTGGTTTCAATATCAAGTAATAATTTATCATCTAATTTTCGTGTCATAATAAATTTAGGTCCGAGACTGAGTAAATTTTGTTCTTTGTTAGAAAGAGATTTTGTTAGGTCTGTTACCCGGGATATTGTCGTTGAACGTGTATTATTAGATGTTCGCATATTGTGCTTTTCGTCAGTTTTAAAGTCTAGTTTTTGTTGGCAGGAGGTCGGTGTGTCGTATATTGGACCGCTAGACAAACAACGAAGGACTCGTAGATATATAAAAATATAATTCACATTTTTATTCTTCGACGGTGAGGATTGTGTGTAGTAGGGATACAGTCAGAGCGAGTTCGCACATATTTTTCTTCTGTAGCGGGGACCCTTTTATGAAGCAGTGCAACAGCCGGAGAACACACACGGGGAGCTGACAGGTCTGCTTTAGTGACCAGCGATTGTCTCCCCTTCTCTTGAGAGACCAGCAAGGTCTCTCCCCCTCGCTTGAGCGACCAGCTGATATCTGCCTTCATTCCAAAATTACAAATCTTATATTGTCTTTTCAAGTCCCATGCGGAAGTATGAACATCCTCTTCGCTTCACGTATTTGGCTGTTTATTGCTGGTAATGGGAACTAACATACTTCCGTTTTTTTTTTCAGCAATTCGTTGATCTTATTTGTGAACGGAAATATCTGTCACTCTATCCATAGGCAATAAATTATATTCTTCGCCATTCTCCTTTATTTCATCTACTTTGTTGATGTTATCACGCGACTGCATTGAATCTCCTAAGTTCATCGTCGCCAGCTAAGCTAGTATATTACAGGTGAATCGGATAATCCAGTGAGTAAATAAGAGATGTGTTGGTATTTGTAGTTGTTGTAAATTCATCCAGGATTTTGGATAATCATTTTAGTTGGTAGGCTGCCCTGCAGAAATTGGTTTCAATATCAGGTAATATTTTATCATCCAATTTTTGTGTCATAATAAATTTAGGTCAAAGACTGAGTAAATTTAGTTCAATGTTTGAAAGAGTTTTTGTTAGGTCTGTTACCTGGGATGTTGTCGTTAAAGGTTTATTATTAGATATGCGCATATTATGATTTTCGTAAGAATCCACATGGTGAGTATTGCTTTTTTTGTAACCCTGTGTATTTTTCATTAAACGTTTCTTGCTGTAGTCATCACAATTGTGGTTTGGTTTGGTTTCTTTGTTTAATGGCATATCAACCTTTGCCGGTTATTTAATGTCAAATCGATCCATCCAGAAGAACGGAAGTTGGGAGGATAAGGGGTTCATACCTTTCCTAAGGGTATATGCCCGAAAGTGAATAGTGCGACTAGAGCTCGAACTCGCTTACAGCTATTCCGCAGTCTATCGCTTTAACCATTACACCACGGGGACACCTTAACATAGTTGTGGTAGAATTGGTTGATAGTTGACAAAGAAGTATGAATCAGAGATCTGGGAGTTATAGACAGTTTTGTTAGTTTTTTTCTCATATTCATCAATATGTCTATGTAGAGTGAGGTGTAAATGTTGTAGTGATTTCTTCATATAGAATTCATCGAAGAAGTCAAATGGAGGTTGAATGCTTGGAAGCTTTAAGTATATTAGAAGTTTAATATTCCTGATAGTATTAGGAGTTTTTTTCTTTTGTATTTTAAAATCTAGGAATTGCAATGATTTATTACTGAGACAAAAAAGTCAAAAAGGTTGCATGTCCTGGAAGCTAATATAATACCAATTAAAAAATAATGTGTTGCATCTATTTTGAGACACCCAGTATTTACATTTATGTGAAGTTGTTTAAAAATCTTCTTTTTTTTTTCAGATAATCCTATCGATCACAAAAAAAGCAGACTTTTAAATAGATCGTTTTCACCCATAAATCTGACAGAGTGGGCCTTGGAGTGCAAGGATTCTTCACAAAAGCATTTCTTCAGAACTGGAGTCTCAGCATCAGATACAGTTCGATATTATAAACAAGGAACCCATTTTTCGAGGAGCCAGCGTATTCTAAGAACTACCGAGGAGACGAAAATCTTTTGAGGTGAAATTCCCTGAATTTTACCAATTTTAACAAAAGACGCACCAATAAAACTAGAGAAAATACTCTAACCAAGATGAAGACAAAACTCTGAAATGTTTGTTTGGTTTGGGTTCCTGATATAGCAACTATTGTAAGTTATTTAGAGACATATCTTGCTTACAAAAACACACACACACACACACACACTCATACACACACACACACACACACACACATATATATATATATATATATATATATGTAATTTGTAAATGCGTTCTGTTGATAACATTCTTAAACGAGCTGGAGCGCTTTTTTTGCACGCAGTTAAATTGTTTCAAGTATTGCTATTTTACAGTCACAATTTAACATCAGCAATTTGTTTCACTCAAAAATTGTTCTATTTGACCCATAGATCGGACCATATCGGGTGCTACCAAGCCGGGGGAGGGTGGACCCGTGAGCAATGACAAGGGATGGGTACTCAACATTCCCTAAATCTCGGAGGCTGGGGCTTTGACATCAGATAGCTTTATGTCATAAACAGGATTTTATTTTGCATGGGGTTTATTACCCCTCTCCAGAGATGCAGTCGGTATATTCTACAGCCTCAGTTGACTGGGCTAGTCTGTGGTGTGTAATAAGACTCCACTTGCCCGTGGTGTAATGGTTATCGTCGTAGGAAATGGACACAACGACACGAGTTCAAATCCTGGACGGGACTGATTGCATTTCACATAGCACTAATACCCTTGGGAAAGGTATGAATACAATAATTCTCCCTCCAGCTATGGGCAAATAGTAGGACAGACTAGGTTCTTCAGCCTTGGTGAGGCAACTAGTCTTGGAGAAGGGAAACTCTGAATTCAAACCTGTTAAACTCCGCTTAAAAATTGACCTTGTGTCATATTCTGCCCGAGCGGAGGGATTGGTAAATATGGCAATAAGACTCCATTTGTTAGAAATTTAACCTGATTTGAATATGCTTAAAATTTATGGGGGTAAATTATTCCCACGTTCTTAAAAACCATTCGAGGGAGTCTCTGTAATGTAGTGGTTAACGTTCAGGAGTCAGACGTTGTAGTAATCAAGTTCGAACTCCAGTTGCACCAATACGTTCATTTTTGGAAAAAAATAAAGCACCTCATCACACAAGCAACAGCTTTAATATTACCAACCATGTTCTTCAACAAAAATACTTTTGGCATTAAATAACCAACGTGGGTTGATATGCGACTGAACAAAGAATAATACAAGAAAAAGATTTTTTAAAAAAAGGAAATTTGGCGACCATAGCCGAGGGTGACCCGAAGGTTCCCTTTTCAATTACAACTACACCAAAGTATATGGGGAGGGAACTAAACCTTTCCTTGGATTGAGGTTCTTCACTTTTTATCCATACCTTATACGTGTTTAGCCAGGAGATATCAAATACTAATTTTTGAGATTGAACCCTAGTCTCCCGAGCCATTGGCGAACATTCTAACCGCTTGGCCAATGGACCAGTCCAAAGAAAGCCTAAAACTATTCACTAATTCATGAGATCTTGTACTTTGTAAACCTGTACATCATTATTTGGTTTAGTTTGGTTTCTTTCTTATGAAAATATATCGATCAAGAAACGATTCAAGGTTACTGATATGAATATCACATTGTTATTTATTCATAAAATTTTATTGATTGAATATATAGATTTTTTCGTTTTGATAGATAATTAAGATAACAGGCATACATTTTAGGAAATATATGTGCGCGCGCAATTTGGTAAAAATAGTTCCATCTTACAATCGTTAACTTGAATGCAGAGCGATTACAATGGGTTGGTTCGGTTCTTTTTTTTTTTCGGTTTCTTTGTTTAATGGTATATCAATCTACGTTGGTTAGTGTTCGCATGTGTCCGGGGAAACCGGGGTTTTATCCCTGGCCGAGTCATACCAAAGACTCAAAAAATGTTTAACTCTATGCACCATAAATGATGTATTCTGGGTAGAGTTGAGCAATTTAGGAAAAAGAGGAGTGATCTCACCTACACCTCGGTGTTGAAGCAATTAAAAAGGATCCTTCTGGTCGCCCTTGATTAAAGTAACCAACTTTACTTTTAAGTATCCAAAGGATATTAATATGAAAGATAAGGCAATACCGCGACTGGGATTCGAACTCAATTACTACAATGTCAGAGTCCACTACGTTAATTACTGCACCATGAGGATTCCGCCTCAAGGGGTAAGGATCGTCAAATAAATTCATAATGGGAAAATATGAAAAAATAAATTAATACAAAGAAATATTTAAGATAGATATGAGGTCTTTAACAGAAGATATTGTTTTACGGGACTTCGATGATACAAAGACGAGCTGAAGAGATTAGAAAGTGTTCCGAGGAAACTAAAAAGTCAGACATATGGTCAACGGAAAAAAACACTCAATTAGTTATTTGTGTTTAAGATTGTTTTTGGACTGGTATCAACAGGGAGATGTTAACAGGTATTCTGGTGTCGATAACAGAAAGATCTTTGAATCGTTGTCGATCCCTTTCAAGGAATCTCAAAATAAGCCTTTTACCAAAATCCTGAGGCTTGGTCATTAATATTCTGTTGTACATGTATTCAAATATCTTGTATCAGCTAATTTCACTTAGTAATATCGACCTTCTAATGTTATTGTTCTTTCTGCTGAATCCATACCTTGGAATCGAACTCGT
Organism: Sepioteuthis lessoniana; assembly: GCA_963585895.1. Classification (NCBI taxonomy): domain Eukaryota; kingdom Metazoa; phylum Mollusca; class Cephalopoda; order Myopsida; family Loliginidae; genus Sepioteuthis; species Sepioteuthis lessoniana. The sequence continues at coordinate 37,693 of CAUZXS010005308.1, read as the reverse complement.
AACTTCCAAGTAGACTTAAATACAAATTTACTCGTGTCAAGCAAAATATTAACCTTCTATGACAGGCCTTCTTAAACATCTGACTTGAAGCACGATGTGTAACCAAATTTAATTTTAATTTACCCCCAAATAAATTAATTGAATATTATAGAACATAACTAATTTATCTGTGCTAAATACAATTTATACAGTAGTATTGACCACTGCTTAGAAGAAATTGCGTTTCATTTTATCGGTCAGGTCTGATTTCCATATGATCGATAGGCTATCGATAGCTGTCCATGCCTTCGTTAGCCGCGTGTCGATGTCTTTATGCTAGGCGTAAAACAACCTCAAGGGGTTGAAATGCCGTTAAAATTAATCCATCTAACAATCAAACAAGTTGTCTATATGAACAAGTTATAGAAACCCTGGTTTTGTTTTTAAACTTGGTTAGGTCTTTCCATTTTTAACGTTTTTCTATCACTTCTCCCGATACAAAAGAAAGAAAAAAACGTTAATAATATAATTATTTGCCAAAAGAAGTAAGATTGTGTTCATTAATAAGGACCAGTATCATTTGTGGTACCAACACGTGACTAGCAAAGGCATTGACAGCTATTGAAAGGTTATCGGTCATGTGGAAGTCAAACCAGACCGATAAAATAAAACACAATTTTTTCCACATGGACGCTAACTAAACGTATGGAGAAAAAGCTTGACAGCAATTTCACAAGAATAGTGCGAGCTGTATTGAAGCTCCAGAGGCAACACCTCATATAGCTGCAACTGTACGGCCCATTACGAAAACTATCAAAGTTAAACAAACTAGACATGCGGGACACTGCAGGATAAGTAAGGACGATCTCATAAGGGATATACTCCTCTGTTCTTCACATGGATGAACAAAGGTAGAAAGACCAGCTAGAACCTATTGTCAGCTCTGTGCCGATACAGGGTGTAGCCTGGTCTCATTGGGTGCCCCATTCATTTGGCCTTGTGCTAAATCGAAGTAAAGACCTTCGTAAATTACTACAGGGTGTAGCCTGGTAGAGCTTCTGGGAGCAAAGGAAAACAGAGACGGGTGGCGAGAGAGGGTCAGAGAGATCCGTGCTGGTAGCGTGAGATGATGATGATGAACCCGTATATTTGGGGCACTGAGGACGCTGAGTTGAAGAAGAAACTTTCGTGTCTCCCAGCAGCACACAATGAGTGAACGTGCATTGTTAATTTTGCACATTCTCTAAATTTCTCTCATGCTAGTTTGAAGTATTATACCCAGGGAAACCACTTTATCCGAAGGGATAAAGCACTTGAAGGGTGCAGATAACACGGAATCACTGGGCAAATAACCTTCTTAGGGAGGAAAATGTCTTAGAAGACAGTTTCCTTGAAGGGCAGCAACAGTTTCAGCTTCAACGCCCAAACCAAACAGCCAAGTAAGATGACCTCAGCCGTAGTCAACCTTGGAGAGGGATCGAATACGCCAAGCTTTCCTAACCAAGACACACTTCATGACGACTACCGTATCCGAGATTGATGGCAGGTTAGTGTTAGTCATAAGTGAAGCTTCTAAAACCGCCTCACCGGGAGTTATAAGACTGATGATTATGATAATGCAGCCTAGAAAATACAATGTAATTCACGGGAAGCTGTTGCCAACGAAGGAGTTGTCTATATTTCCTTTCTGAATTCGCCCAGCCTTAAAGTTATCACTATATTGGGTGCCTGCGAATACCCAATGTTTCTGCTTCTTTTCTACACATGTTTGTACTCATTCAGCTCGGTGATAGCGATGTACGGAAGGAGCCAACGTCCGATGTGGATAAAAATAAATCAACACGGTTATGTAATTTCAGTCTGATTTATTGATGACGTAATCATATTGGAAATCTTCCAAATTTAGGGTTTGCTTAGAATTCTTCAATAGCAATATCTTTCTTGTCAGCTGATGTATGTATGTACGTATGTATGCATGTGTCTATCTAAATTATTTTGTTCATATCTATCTATCTATCTATCAATCGATCTCAGTGCATATCAATTTATTTATCTAATTTCAGTATGCTTACAAATATCTATCTATCTATCTATCTATCTATCTATCTATCTATCATGCAATTGATAGACCGATCGCGAGATTGATATAGACATGCTAAAAGAGAGAGTGACAGAGAAACAGGCATTGTTATCTATCAATCTCTCTATCTAACTATCTTGCAAGTAGGTTGCAATCTACCTTTCTAGGTAGATAGATAACACTATTTTCCCAAGATTGTTCATATATATATATATATATATATATATATAGCTAGCTAGCTAGCTTGCAATCAATTCTGGTAATCTATCTAGCTATCTATCTCTATTTATTCATTATTTCACAGTATGTTCAAAAATATTTATCTATCTATCTATGAATAGATCGATTGATAAATGGATATGAAAAGAAAGAAAGAGAGAGAGAGAGAGAGAGAGAGAGAGAGGCTGTGTTATCTATCTTTTTATCTATTGAGCTATCTTGCAAGCTAACTTCCAACCTAGATTACTAGATAACACTATTTTTCTAAGATTTTCATATATATATATATATATATATATATATATATATATATATATATATAACTAGCTCGCTCGCTGGCAATCATTTCTGGAAATCTATCTATCTATCTATCTATGAACATGTGGTGGGTGTCTTCTTACTTGTAACTGTTAGCAAGTCATACTTGCAGACTGTTGTTAGTGAATTTTTGGGGCGCTCTCTATGTCTGATCTTGTGCCAAATTAACCAGAGCTAAATAAATAATTTTATCCCTGCATGTGTACATATATGAGTGTGACATTCACATTGTCGTTAATAATATTTGATTTAAGAATATCCCAGCTTACTTTCATTTCCTGGCAAGATTAAAAAGAATTTTCAATGCATCAAGAATATATAGATTCAATGAACAAAATAAAAAAAAGAAGTCCCGTTTTAATTTCTAAGGATGCCTACCTCTTCGTATGTATGTGTGGTAAGTGGGGACTGCTGCGTCGGGGTACAAACGAGAAAAGGAAGAACAATAATAGATTTTTATCTACCAAAGGATTTCTTCATTTGAAAATTGTTGGATCTTTCAAGGTGAACTTATGTGAATGCAGCAACCTAGAAGAAAATAGGCGGAGCCGTGAGAGGAAAGAAAAAGGAATAATTATGGAAATGATAAATGCATGCAGAGACAAAGTCTTTGATGTCAAGGAGAAAGAATGAAGCAAGGTGGCTCAGATCTTCATTATTACTTCTGCTCCAAGTAATTACTATGATAAAGAGAGTGATATTATAGGTTGTATACTTACTTCAATAGCAGAAACTCTAGTATTATTATTAATAATAATAATAGTATTTAGTTGATTGGTTGGTTGGTTGGTGGGGTTAGGGTATGTCAAGCCTAAGTAGAATTATTATTATTATTATACTCCTTTAGAGTTTTTCACATCAGTGTCAGCTGATGGTCTATCACTGGAGTTTAGTGACAGCAAGTCTCCTCAAGTCTCCAGGACTCGTCTCAGGATTCTGACCGTTCTTAGCAGTGCTGTCGTTTGGATAATCTCTACCCGTCCGCCAACTTCCAAGTCCTCCAGGCCTTTTAATAATCATTTAGTTATTGTACCTAATGCACCAATCACAATTGGCACAATCGTTACTTTCATGTTCCACAGTTTGTTTTTTTTAATTCCCTAGCAAGGTCGAGGTACTTATCCCTCTTTTCACATACTTTCAGTTTTATTCTGTGGTCAGTCGGGACAGTAAAGTCGACTATTTTGCAAGTTCTCTTTATTTTTGTTGATTATTATTAAATCTGGTCTTCTGGCCGGGATTAGGTGATCCGTTTGTATGTTAAAGTCCCATAGGAGTTTATGCGAGTCATTTTCTAGGACAGTTGCTGGGTTGTGCAAATACCATTTGTTAGTATGGTCGAAATGAAATTTCCTGCACATTTCCCACCTTTCGAGTATTTTTACACCAGCTTTAGCTGATGGTATGCTACCAGAGTCTGAGTGACAACAAATCTTCTAAAATCTCTAGGACTCTTCCCAGTATTCAGACTGACCTTAACAATTTTGCAGTCTGGATGGTCTCGGCTCGTCCTCTAATCTCCAATCTTTCCAAGCCCATTTCCAAGCTTTTAGAGAGTTTTCCAAACTTGCCATTTGCAAACGGTATCACCGTCACTGTGACGCAGTATAAAATATTAATCCCATCCCCAGACGGGAGTTTATTTTTCGCACGTGTGAAGACGGGGCAGCCTGGCACTTGATCCCTCGTAGAATAAGTTCCAGTTAAGATTTCCCTTTTGGGCGTAGGGAAACTGGCAGATTATGTTGGGGTGAATTTGAGGCTAGACAGACCGCCGCTGGCAAGGGGTTTCCAAATTTCACATTACACACCAACCCATTAGGCCACTACCTCCTCCTACCCCTAGGATAATGGAAGATATGGGCCCCTAGGTTTAGATATAATAATATATATTATCGTAGTCAACAATTCCGGTTTCCCGTATAATATCTCTAAAGGAAAGAATAGGACAATTTAGGCGAGAATAACATGAGGCGAACGAAGCTGAAAAAAGAACATGCAATTGACAACTTGACAGGCAGACAACACAATGCATAAATTTCAACACGTGGGGACATTAAAATATGACGAGGTTTTTAATACACGCGGACAAACCTATTCAACGTGTCGGCTATATTATCAGCGGATAATACATAAATTCAAATGTATTTCTTTAATCTTATCTTCCGTTCCTTTTTTAACTTGAGAGAGAGAGAAAGAGAGAGAGAGAGAAAGAGAGAGAGAGAGAGAGAGAGTGAATATGTAATAGCAGTACTTAGGAAGGGTGGAGGGAGAAAGTCTTAATGTTTACTTAGCTTTTGACGGGTCCCTCTCTGAGAGTATTTTCTCTTTCACGGGCTAGCGGAGTTTTTTTTACATAGCTCGGCTTGAATGCGTCTGTCATCTTGTCCAAGAGCTGTCCGCTTCTTCAACCGGAGTTTGGCATGAGACTCCGTTCACCGCGACCTCCGTGCAAAGACTGATTTTCTTTATCCCTATTTCGGCTAACGAAAAATGGTGCTACTTCCGCTTTAGGATTCTAGCCAATCATTTAGCCCCTTTCTTCTTCCCTCCGGTCACAGAGTACAAACATCTGTTGGCTTTCATTCTGACCTGGATTTGCTACTTCGGCCACGAGGAATTGACCTACATTGTTTTCTTCCTTCAACGGCCAGTCTTTGGCGGCCTGCTTATTCAAACACGGAGGAGTAGGGGAAGTTTTTTATTTCTCCTCTCAGTGGTAGACGACGTGACAGTCGCCCTCTTGTTCCATGGAATTTTTAGTTCTCTGGCAAGGTTTATTTCCCTGTTGGCGAATTTTCCACACCGGCATTAGTGGGTGGTTTTTCATTGAAAACTGAATCGCTGCAAGTCTCCTCAGATCTCTGAGACTCTTCATATTTTAGCCGATCTCAGCAATGTTGGAGTCTTGATGGATTTGTTTCTCCAACGAACTTACTTTTCCTCTACTCCCTTATATAAGCTCCAGCAGACCGTTCCAAGTGCACAAACTATAATTGGTATAACCTTGATCCTCTTCTGACACAGTTTTTTCAGTTCTCTGGCTTGGTTCAAGAATTTTTCTCTTTCTTTATTTTCTGTTTTTTTCTCACTCTTGGGTCCACCTGAACGACAAAATCAACAAGTCAGCAACTTCTATTCGTTCATTAATTAACATTAAGTCTGTTCTTCTGGGCGGAATTAGGTGATCCATCTGGATTTCAAAGTCAAAAAAAATTTTATACGTCTCAATTTCTAAAACAGATTCTGGTTAGTTCCTGTACCATTTGGTATTATGTTCAAATTTCAGTCTCTTGCACAAATCCTAGTGTACCACCTTTCACATCGAGTCGTTCCTTGTCCTTTAGTCATTTTGTACCAGTTTGCTGCAACCATTCATGTGATTAACCTTGATATTTTTTCTCCATTTAACCTACACTTGCTATTTTGTTACGTATGATTAATTTTCGCCTTAGTGAAATTAGTCATTTCAACGTTGTTTTGTGCTGCTATTGGAAGATATTCCTCTTTAGTGTTACCTTTTGTAGCCATATGCAGATTTTTTTCGTTTGTGGTTTCGTCAGTTTGTCTCTTGAAATATCCGTACATTTGTTTTCATGCAGTTAATGATTTTGTCGGACATCTTGTACATTTTTAAACACTGTATTATCTACGTTCTCAGGACCATATCATAAATTTTCATGTTGTCAATTCATGGCCACATATTACTCTTACTTTTGGATTTTTTGATGATGCACTGGTCTTGATATAGTAGAGTATTTGTTCGTCTTTTCCTCTTCGAAACACATTTTGTTCTTACGAAAATAATCCGCAGAACACTAACGAGTAATAGACTTCTTTTATCGGTATGGTCAGGAATTTCCACATCAGAGGCAACCAATATTATTATTTGACTCTACTAAGGGTTTTCCGAACCAGGATTAGCTGATGGTTTCTCACTGGAATTTGAACAACATGTCTCCTCAAATCTGCAGGACTCGTCTTAATATTCTTGCAGATCTTAGTAATGCTGTAGTCTGGATGTTCTCTGATTGTCCTCTACTTTCTAATCCTTTATTCCCTTTACCAATCCTTTGGAGATTGTTCCAAGTGCTCCAATTACAATTGGTATCAACGTCCCTTTCATGTTTCATACTATATTTTAGTTCTATAGCAAGGTATAGATATTTTTTTCGCTTTCTTTTAATTCTACTCAGTGGTCTGCCGGGGCGCGACATAATCCTCTATTCAGCAGGTTGCTTTTTTTAGTTTGACTTTCACTGAGTCTGGTCATCCAGCCGAGATTAGGTGATCCATTTGTATGTCAAAATTCCAGAGAATTTTGTGAGTCTCACTTTCATATACAACTTGTTCGTATCGTCAAATTTCAGCTTCTCCCCTTTCTTACCCAGTCGTGGCTCGTCTTATACTCTTTTTGCACTTATCTGCAGCATTCGATTATTATATTATTGATCGTTTCGTCTCCTTCACCACAAAACTTAAAATTGGTGTTTTGTTGCGTCTTATCTCTTTTTGTTTTAACATTGGTAAATGTCTTACTCCCTACATAATGGAATCACCCTCCTCCATAAATACACGTCAACGGAGCGTTGACCAGAGTTCACCAGAGTCGAATCATATAATCTGCTTCTATCGACCCATACCGCGCCCAACCCTGTATTTCTTTGCCCCACTAGACTAGGGCCCCTGTCCCACTTAGGGTAGGTCCGGCTTGTTTTCGGTGTTTTCGGACATCGAAAATCAGTCGGTCTCCATCTCGTTGACGGTGGGGGACAACCAAACGGGGAAAATCTTTTTCCTTGGTTTCATGTTTTTGGTTTTTGGTTTTTTCTTCCATCCCCATCATATACTTTCATTGTAAATAAATCATCAATTGTAAATAACATCATACATCACTTTCGGGGTTTTAAGTAGGCCTTTTATATAGAACAAATGTGGTATTTTGGTGGTTGCTGCGCGCATGGCGATCGATGGATGATTATATATTGTACTGTTGAATGGGTCGGTAAATATGGCTAGCTAGCTTAGAATATATAGAGCAGCAAGACCGCTCCCTTCCCCTCACCCCAAAACCTCAAGGCCTTGTGCCTTCTTTGTATTTCATACATCGAAATAAACGGAGTTCACCAGAGTCGAACAAGACCCACATGATACAATTACGTGTAACACCACTTGCATAGTGGACAATAGTCGCTACCCGACTGGACTCTCAGCTTCCTATTAACTAACTATGGTCTAACTCAGTTCACTTGTATCTTGTTTCTGTTACTTGAATACATATGTTTTTCTATCAACCTTTTTTTTTTGTTCCCCGTGTCTTTCTATTACCAGCATCACAACAGTAAAATAAAGTTGCCGATCGGTGTCGAGGTCGAGCCGAAGGTTCCCTTTTCAATAGCAACTAAACCGAGGTGAAGGGAAAGGCGATGCTCCTTTCTTTGGATTGTTCCACTTTACATTTGATACGCACCTTATAATGCTGAGTGTTAAGCAAGGAGAAATCAAGTACCATTTTTTTGAGTCGTTGGTATGACTCGATCTGGGATTGAATCCCGGTCTTCCGAGCCATTGGTGAATTTGTTACTCTTTGAAGCGATTCAGTTTCTCATAAGATTTCCTTTTCTTTGCTATGCCCGAGTCTTGTCACAAGATTTCTTTTAGGTGTTGCTTTAAATATCCATACAGTTGCTTTTCTTCCTATTTTTATATTTAAGTTAGTGTTGTTTTGTTTATCCTTGTGTTGTTTGTATTGTTTCTGGTCGCTCTAATCAGTCTTTCTTTGTTCTTTTTTATGCAGTCTTCGAGTCGTTGTAACGATGTCTTCAATGCTGTCGAGTCCTCTTCCACCTTCTTTTTTATTCTATACATATTTCCTATTTTTGTCATCTTAGGTATGTAAAGACTCATAGTAATGAACTTTTTGTTCTCTGGTCCATTTGTTGAAGTGCTTTCATCATATTTTTATTATTTTTATTATTGTTCCTATAGCTGATGGTCTTTCACTGGATTCTGAGTGACAGTGTACTACTACTACTACTACTACTACTACAAATAATAATAATAAGGGACTAGAGGACTTGGAGGTTGGCGGACGAGTGGAGACCATCCGAACGACAACATTGTTGAGAACTGCCAGAATACTAGGAAGAGTCCTGGAGACTTGAGGAGACTTGCTGTCACTCAGACATCAGTGAAAAACCATCGGCTATCGCTGATGTGAAAAGCTCTAATGAGTGAACATAATGATAATAATAATAATTGTTTCGTTAAGTGAATATAGCAAACGAGCACAAAAGGCATCTTAGATAATATATGATTGGGTTGGGAAGGTGGTCCACTGGGAATTGTGCGATTAACTAAAATTTGACTATACTACCAAATGTTACATGAACAAACCAAAGTCACTCCAGGTTGATGATACGAAGACCATACGCATGTTGTATATTGACCTTCGACCCGGCCAAACATGCCATTCCAAAGTGATGCACCGGAAGGAAGTGACACATTCCGACTGCAGTTATGAGAAGAAATCGTGTAGGCAGGCTGGCTGAAATATGGGACAAGGTAAAAATCCCATGGTACACTCATAGACTGATGCACCGGAAGAGAGTGACCTGTGAACTGCATGACAGTTATTTCCGCTTGATGACGAGCAAACATGCCATTCCAAAGATTGAGTGGGCGATTGAACTATTATATAACTCGGTGAGGACAGGAAGTCAGTGAGTTGGAGATCAGAGGAGTCGGAGACAAGATGTGGTAGAGAAAGCCACTACCCAACAGAAGGAGCCTCGAGACCCCCGATGAGTTTGGAGACCCGTTGGTGACAAGATGCGGTAGAGGAAGCCCGCACCCAACTGAGTGGGCCTCCGGCCCTATGGTTGATGATAATAATAATAAAATGAATTTTGCTGTTCCAGCGAATCACAGAGTAAAAATAAAAGAAAGCAAAAAGATAGACAGATATTAAGACCATGCTAGATACCTTTAAAAAAGCTGTGAAATATAAAGTTGATGGTAATATCAACGAGAACGACACACGGTTATGTCCGGAGGGGCTGGTGAGGTTTATATGTTGCAGTCTATGTTCAGTCTTCAACTCCCTCTCACACGCAAACCTTTACAATAAAGTGAGAGGTATATTTTTTTTAAAGAAGTCCTCGCTCGTCATTATTCATTGCGTCAATATGTATTCTGCATGTATATGAAGATATATGCACATGCATATATATGTGTATAATTGTAGCATATGAGTATACAACACACACAGATAATTAATAAACCCCACAAAAAACCCTGATCCTATTTACCAATCCCTCCGCTCGGGCAAGATATGACATAATGTCAATTTTTTTAAGCGGAGTTTAACAGGTTTGAATTCAGAGTTTTCCTTCTCCTAGACTAGTTGCCTCACCAAGGCTGAAGAACCCAGTCTGTCCTACTATTTACCCATAGCTGGAGGGAGAATAATTGGATTCATACCTTTCCCAAGGGTATTAGTGCTATGTGAAATGCAATCAGTCTCGTCCAGGATTTGTCCTCGTGTCCCCGTGTCCATTTCCTACGACGATAACCATTACACCACGGGCACCTCCTAGATTTGATGTGATGAAGATGTGGAATATGCAGGTGACAATTATACCAATTGTAATTGGTGCGTTTCGAACAGTAACTAAAGGATTACTAAAGGGACTGGACGACTTGGAAGTTGGTATACGAGTGGAGGCCATCCAAACTACTACATTATTGAGAACTGCCAGAATACAGAAAAGAGTTCCAGAGACTTGAGGAGACTTGCTGTCACTCAAACTCCAGTGAAAAACTATCAGGTAACGCTGATGTGAAAAAACTATGATGATAATAATAATAAAATGAATTTTGCTGTTCCAGCGAATCACAGAGTGAAAATAAAAGAAAGCAAAAAGATAGACAGATATCAAGACCTTGCTAGATACCTTTAAAAAAGCTGTGAAATATAAAGTTGATGGTAATATCAATTGTTTTTGGTCTCTTGGAACGGTTGCTGAAGGCTTAGAACAAGACAAGAAGTGAAAATCGGTAGAAGAATCGAAACTATTCGGACGACAGTTATACAACGTTAACATCGGCTAGATTACTCAGAAAATCTACTGTTGACGTATTTGTCTTCTCAGACTACGGTGAAAGACCACCAATTAAAACTGGAGTGAAAAACTTTCAATGTGTGAATTAATGATAATATGTCAATATTGTGCAGTCGAAACTAAAAAATTCATAACTACAGAAGAAACAAAATGCAAGTATGTGTGATGAAAGAGAATGAATGAGCGTGTCTCTTGTTTTCAAGTTACATAAAGTCTAAGCAAAGGTGCAAGAAGAATCAATACAAGGCGAGAGATATATGAAGGTGACACACCGAAAAAGTTAAATAACATGAAGATGACGGTGATAATTAAACCATTGTAAGAATCCTTGGGAACTTGGAAAAAAGACGAGGGGCACTAGATATCCAAAGAAGAATTAAAGGCGTCTTTACAATAAATTTTGGTAGGGTAATGAGAAAACGACTAAAGAATAGAATTGTTGCTACTCGTGGAAAAAAAAAACCGTGAAGATATAATAAAAAATAAAACTATGGAACATGAGGATGATAGTGGCGTCACTTGTAATTGGATCACTCGTACCGAACTCTAAAGGCTAGGTGAGGGGACTGGTAGAGTTTGAAATCAGAGGAAGGGACAATCTCAATTACAGCATTGTCACGTTCGGCCAGAAAATTAAGAAGATCCTGGAGACTTGTGGGGGACTTACTGTCATTTTGAATCTAGTGAAAAAATCATCAGGTAATGTTAGTGTAAAAAGACTCGCTAACGATATTGATAGTAATTATACGTGCTCGGTACAATCACCAAAGGATTGGTGAAGGTACTGGTGGACTTGCAAATAAGAGGACGATCACCCAAACAACACTAATGTTGAGATCGGCCAGAAAATTCAGGAAAGTCCTTAGGACTTGAGATTTGCTATCACTCAGACTCCAGGGGTAATCATCATCAAACGCTCTTGTGAAAAACTCACAAATGTGGTGATAGAGATGAAACCATCAATCACATTATCAGCGAATGCAGTAAATTAACACAGAAGGAGTATAAGACTAGTCTCGACTGGGTGGGCAAGGCGATCCACTGGGAGATGTGCAAGAAATTTAAATTTGACCATACGAACAAATGGTATACGCACAACCCAGCATCTGTTCTAGAAAATGACGTACATAAACTCCTATGGGACTTTGATATACAAACAGATCGCCTAATGCTGGCCAGAAGACCAGACATCTCACATAGCACTAATACCCTTGGGAAAGGTATGAATCCAATTATTCTCCCTCCAGCTATGGGTAAATAGTAGGACAGACTGGGTTCTTCAGCGTGGGTGAGGCAACTAGTCTAGGAGAAGGAAAAACTCTGAATTCAAACCTGTTAAACTTCGCTTAAAAATTGACCTTGAGTCATATCCTGCCCGAACGGAGGGGTTGGTAAATAGGATCAATAAAAGTGCCCATACGAAAAGTCTGAAAACTATGTAGTTAATTGTAATGTTTTACAGGACCATAGAATGAAAATAAAAAAAAAGGAAAACCTCGAAAAATACTTGGATCTTTATCATTTGGCGTGTGATTTTTTGAACAGTTTTCCTCATTTTTATTGTTGTAAATTAAAGCACAAGGTTTCAGTTGCAGTATCCTCTGGCTTTCCTGAGGTGTTCCATCTTTATCTGAGCATAGAAATGATTCAACCTCGGAAATCATTTGGTCAAACTTTAACAATAATTTCTCAGGTTGAATCATTTCTCTGCTCCAATAAACAAGGGACACCTAATGAAGGCCGGAGGATACAGCGACCGAAACATTGTCTTTCAACTAACAACAATTAAGATGAGGACAAAAGTCTTTAAAATCACAACCAAAATAATACACATCAAATCTCATCTCAAATATTCAGAGAGAAAATACTTGGATCTGGTCAATGCGTTCAAAAAAAAAAAAAAAACAGAAGAAAATGAAAGTGACGTTCATAAAAATTGTAGTTGGGTCACTTGAAACATTCCCCAATTCGTTGGAAAGGATTCGGAAATCAGAGGAGGAACCGGGGTCATTCAGTCAAGAGCGCTCGGGAAAATTTCACGGAATACTCGCTCTATTATCCACTAAATAGACAGCTGCATACATGTGGCACAGACTGATGATCGAAGTCACGTCACGCAATTGGTCTGCGTTAAATTCAAACCATCACGCTAGGGTTGGCGTCCACGCTATCGCGCTTATAATATTCAATATATCAAACCGTTTTAAATATATACCTACGCCCTATCGTAATAAATTTAGAAAATTAACACACACACCCTACACAAATAAGTAATATGCTATTCTTACAACAAGAAAGTTTCTCTCTCATCCTCTATCTCCTGACGTCAGGTTTTAACTAGCAATATATTTAATAGTTGTTTACTTAACGTTAAGTTTTCTGTATCGCATATCAACAAAATCCTATTCATCTGCATGATTTTTAAATGATTACTTCATTTGATTTAAGGTCCTATCAAACCTTGGATTATCTGATTCCAAACCCTGTTCGAACTTACATACAGCAGCTCTGTGTAGATATTGATCACATAGGTTCTGTATAGCTATTGATCATGTAGGCTCTGTATAGATATTGATGTCATATGCTCTGTGTAGATATTGATCTCATAAGCGCTGTGTACATATCGATCACATAGGCTCTGTGTTGATATTGATCACATAAGCGGTGTGTAGATATTGATCACATAGGCTCTGTGTTAATATTGATCTCATAAGCGCTGTGTAGATATTGATCACATAGGCTCTGTGTAGATATTGATCAAATAAGCGCTGTGTAGATATTGTTCATGTAGGCTCTGTATAGATATTTATGTCATATGCTCTGTGTAGATATTGATCTCATAAGCTCTGTGTAGATTTTGATCACATAGGCTCTGTGTTGATATTAATCACAAGTTCTGTGTAGATATTGATCATGTAGGCTCTGTATAGATATTGATGTCATATGCTCTGTATAGATATTGATGTCATATGCTCTGTGTAGATATTGATCTCATAAGCTCTCTGTAGATATTGATCACATAGGCTCTGTGTTGATATTGATCACATAAGCTCTGTATAGATATTGATCTTGTAAGCTCTGTGTAGATATTGATCACATAGGTTTTGTACAGATATTGATCTCGTAAACTCTGTGTAGATATTGATCCCATAAGCTCTGTGTAGATATTGATCACATAAGTTTGTGTAGATATTGATCACAAAGGTTATGTGTAGATATTGATCACATAGACTCTGTGTTGATATTGATCACATAAGCTCTGTGTAGATATTGATCACATAGGTTTTGTATAGATATTGATCTCGTAAACTCTGTGTAGATATTGATCACATAAGCTCTGTGTAGATATTGATCACATAAGCTCTGTGTTGATATTGATCACGTAAGCCCTGTGTAGATATTGATTACATAAGCTCTGAGTAGATATTGATTACATAAGTTCTGAGTAGATATTGATTACATAAGCTCAGTGTAGATATTTTTTACATAAGCTCTGTGTAGATATTGATCACATAGGTTCAGTGTACATATTGATCAAATAAGCTCTGTGTTGATATTGATAACATAAGATCTGAGTAGATATTGATTACATAAGCTCTGTGTAGATATTGATCACATAGGTTCTGTGTAGATTTTGATCATATAAGCGATTAGTTTGTAAGTTGATTATTTCTGAACATGTTAGAGCCCATTTGTTTGCACATAGATCAATAGTTGGAATTATTAGTATTAAACACGAATAAATCTTAATTCTTAAAATAGTCGGTCTAGAGACTTCAACTTTATTGTTATTCTCACAACGTATCGGTCGATATGTCTTTCGGCCTTTCTCAGTATCTAATGTCGAACACACACAATCCAAACAAAATCCTAAACTGTCCCCTTTTTTTTAATATACAGGGTAGACTGTTCCAGTTCTGTTAACCATGAATGGCTATAAATGTTAAGTTATAGTAAGTATTCCTTGTTATTATTACCGGTACTCGGGATTGAACCGTCAACTTCCACTGATCTCCCTCAGAAGCCCTTTCTAACAAAACGCCTTATCCACTGAGACATGTGTCCTCGTCGGAAAACCACAAATGAATTTGGTGATTTATAAACCTTAGTAAAGTTGGCGACAGTAGTCGAGGGCGACCAGAAGACTCCCTTTTCAATAGCTACTACACCGAGGTGTAGAGGAGGGCGCTACTCCTTTCGCTGAATTGCTCCACTTTACCCTTGATACGTACCTTACATTGCTGAATGTTAGGCAAGCAGGTATCAAGTACCATTTTTAAAGTCTTTGGTTCAATCCCAGGTCGAGACATACCAAAGACTCAAAAAATGGTACTTGATGCTACCTTGCTTAACACTCAGCATTATAAGGTAAGGATCAAGGATAAAGTGGAGCAATCCAGGCAAAGGATTAGTACAGTCTCTTACATTTTGGTGTAGTAGCTATCGGAAAGGGAGACTTCGGCTCACCCTCGACAACGGTCGCCACTTTACTTTATTCATAAACTTAATGTCTCCATCAATCTTTAAGATACTCCTCTCCGATATCATATCAGATATTTTTACACTTGCTCATATCGCAATTTTTTTTATCGAGTCTTTTTTATTAGTGTTACTTAAATCGTTTGCATCTCTATACTTGGTTTATTCTATAGGGGACTGTAGCCCAAAATGTCCACCGTTTCTTTAAGACGTCTTATCCTCCAATATTCTTCCTCGTCATATATGTTAACTTGATCCAACAATGGTTTCCTTTTTCTTTCCATAAATGGTGTACCATACATGACTTTTCCACTCATGACTTGATTTAAGATTAATCTTTTTATTTGTATACAGTATAATAAGGTTACATTCGTAAGCATATTTAAACTGTTCATATAATCTCTAATTAAAGAAAATAAACTTGGATAATAGGCGTAAGGGTAATGTTACACCGGCGCTAGAAAGGGGAAGAATAAATCTATTTACAATTAATGATTTATTTGCACACAGTTAAATATTTTCAAGTATTGCTATACATCACTAACAATTCAATTAAACATCAGATATTTCCAAAAATTTCATTAAGTATGTCAACAAAGTTAAATAGTTCTTAGTATTGCTATGAAAAACTAACGACTCAATTAAACATAAGTCATTTGTTTACGAACAATCAAATGATCAAACAGTTGTATTTCTAACATTCAATGTATCCTATTTTAAAACAATTCACTTAAGCAAAAGTACACATTTTAGATATGAAACCGTTCTGTTTGGACTATAGATAAAACCCTATCCGGACTAGAGTGCACTTGGGAGCGATGGCAATGAAGGGGTACTCCGTATTCCCCAAAGCCCCAGCACTACTTGAGCCTCAGCATCAGTTTGTTTAGTGTTATATCCTAAATATACGTTGAGAAGTCTTTTTATTCGGCAACCTACCACCCTACCTGTTTGTGCTATAATTGTTAAATTGCTTCAACCTAGTTTCGACCTAATCTCCAAAGAAACGTTTTTATGGAAAAAATTAGAAAGTTTTTAAAGTTTTTAAAGGAGATAAAGTGCAAAAAATGTGAAACTTCCAGAAAAAATCTGCGATGTGTATAGAGAAGAATATTTTTCCTCAATACATGTTTCAGACTGGGTTTAACATGGGCTTACCACTACTCGTCTGAATCGAAAAAACAGTCCATTGAATGAAAATACGCACGCGTATATGTATATATACTACAGTATATCTAAGCCTTTGTGTGTGTGTGTGTGTGTGTGTGTGTGTGTGTGTGTGTGTGTGTGTGTGTGTGTGTAACTTTTACCATGTTTGAACATAAACAACTAAAATCCAATATCCTTTTATATGAACTTCCTCTATTATCAAAAATATATGCCGACATTTGGTGCCAAAATTATACGAGAATTGTTTAAATTGTGTTACTAAATGTATATACCTCCAATAGTCTTCGCCAGAGACCAACAATGAGTAATATATATATATATATATATATATATATATATATATATTTATATATCATCTCATCTTGTGCCATCAGCACGGATATCCCTGACCCTCTCTCGCCATCCTTCCCTTTCGTTCATTGCTTCCGGCAGGTCTTCAGGGATTCACCCTGTATCTATACAGAGCTGATGTATGTAAGTTCGAGCTGGTCGCCCAGCCTTTGTTCGGCCATGTGAAGGGGTCCACAGAAGTACATCACTTGTGAGCTCGTCCCTACTTCTCCAGCAGTGTCCTGCATGTCTGGTTCATCTAATTTTGATAGTTATCATGATGGGTGGTTGGTGGCCGTATCGCTGCTTCTTTGTGGGGTGCTACCTCCAGGACTTGATCAGTATTGCTCGCTGCATTATTGTGTAGTTTCCAATGAAAATGAATACGACAATCTGAAGAGAATCGAAAAACAAAGTAATCTAAAATTGATGAATAGAAGGTCAAAGTCAGAGCGTTTCGGTTATTGTAAACCTTCACCAATATATATATATATATATATAATGTTCCAGGCATATCGCTCAGTAAAGTAGGCCATGCTGATAGCCTTATGGGACATGAACAGGCCCCATCACAATAGATTCTTCTGAAAAAAATGCAAATACATTACTTCTTAATGGCAAATCCTTATGCAAAATTCACTTTATTCATTGAATGACTCGCGTATTTCACCAACCCTGGCGCCAACGGTATAATTAGTGTATACAAGATGAGAGATTAAGATGACATGCAGTCAAAATCATTCATCCCTATCTCACTCTTCAACTAAGTTTCATATTATTTGTGTGTCTGTAGAGTCAGATTATCGCAGCACACACACACACACACACACACACACACACACACACACATATGTATATGGTTTATACCGGGTCTAATATGATCTAATGAGCAGACTGTTCGCCAATGGTCCAGGAGATCGGGGTTCAATCCCAGGTCGAGTCATACCAAAGACTCAAAAAATGGCACTTGATGCAGCCTTGTTTAATACTCAGCATTATAATGCACGGATCAATGGTAAAGGGGAGCATTCCAGGTAATGGAAGAGTGCCATTTCCTACACTTTGGTGTAGTAGCTATTGAAAAAAGAGCCTTCGGGTCACTCTCGACTAAGGTCACCAATTTTACTTACTAACTTAAATATGGCTTGATTTGTCTAACTGCAAATCAACTTCTTATGGGTTATTTAATTTTGACTATACGTAAATGTGTGATTTTAAGCGTAACTACATTGTGCATATTCCATTGCATTTCTTAAATTGTTCAATTTGTATATAATCATTTATTTTCACACACGCACACACACACACACACAACCACACACACACACACACACACATATATATATATATATATCAGTAATATCCAGTCAGCGTCCGATGACAGTGGGTATGGATTATTCGCGTATATACATATAAATCTATGGTAGTGCTCGAGATATGGCTATTGTTTTTTTTTATTTTCTGCCCTGTTTCTTTATTTTCCATACACATATAGACTGTAATTCATATTTGTTGTTTCTCAATCGCAAATTAAACGTGTACAGTCATCTGATGAGACGGAGAGTATAATGATATTCTTCGCCGAAAAAAAATCATAATGACAATTTAACGAGGTTTAAGTTTCCTTCAAATTGCACTTTATATATATATATATATATATATATATATATATATATAATGAATAAATATATACTAGATTTATATATAATGCCCTGGAATTTAATCTGCGACCGCTGGGTTTCATGGAAGTTTTACAAAACAATCATCAGGCAGTTAAAATGAAATGAATCGAAAATCGAAAAATACAGTCATATATATATTTCATTGAACAATACAGACATGTTTTACCTACATATTTTTGTATATGTCTTTTCTAGATGCCGATGTGATTTTATGGTACCCGGTGGGAATTAATCGAAGCTCCCATAACTAATTGTTACCGTTGTAATTTCTGCCGGATCTTGGTCCCTCATCAGACGTATGTATATCGTAAAAGTGATATGGCCTTTGCATGTACATTACTAATCTATAAGCGTTTACTGTTTATACTGGTGTGTTGTTGTAGTATTTTCTTTATTTCTATAAGTAGCAGCAGTATCAAAAGACATTTAAATACATTTGTACGGGAGTCGAAATTGATTCTATTGAGTTTGTGTTGTTTAATTCTGATATCGAGAATTTCAATTTTTTGTTTGTTATTTTGTTGTTTTAATATTGTAGTGTTTTCGGTAAGAATTTTCTGAAACTTAGTTTTAAGGCAGGGATGTTTTTTTCATGTTGTGCTATTGAACTGGTATCAGATAGATGCATAGTGAGTAGTCTCGATAGAGTAGTTGAAGTTAAACCAAGGTGTATACTGTTATTCTCAGAGATATAATCTCTTCAAGTACATTTAAATTGATATACAACGTTATCTTTTAGCAAAACCGCAATCGAAGGTGGGGGAATTATTGTTTACAACAAAGTTAGAGGTTTAAAGTGTAAGGTATAATGTTTTATTTATTTTTAATTTGGATCCGTGAGGAGAATATTTCTTTTAATCAACGTCTTTTAAGATATTTTCATCTACTTCATAATTGTACTACATTTGGTTACTGTAAATCAGTTTAATACATTTTTGTTCATTGGCTGGAGTGTATCAGTGTTCATTTTGTTGGCTGACATTTCTAATTGTACGTTTAATTTGTTCATCAAAAATATGTTGAGGAACTAATTATTGATGAGAGTTTGTTTTATATCTTCCAATCCCTTTTAAAGTATTGTTTTGGAGTCGGAGAATAGTTTGGCTCAGGAAATTTGGTTATTATTAATGCTTTTTTATAAATTGGAATGGGGATTCGCTTTTAAAGTTGAGGGTAGAAAATGTGTTATAAGCGTTGTTTTTGTTAGTAGAGCTTGTGAAGTTAATATTATTAATGATAGTATCAATTAGAATGGCTAAAAAGAAAATTTTATATTTTTTGTTTAGTTCAGGGTAAAATTAAGAACTGAATTTTTTTGGAAGATGGCGTATAGCATGTTTATTTCATTAATATCATTAGGGACAATAAGTATATTGTCGATATATAGGTATAATGAAAATTTTTCAATCTTATTAAATACTTTATTTTCAGTGTCAACCATGTGGAAATTAATGACAATCGAGCCCAGAACTAACCCATAGATTCACCGTCTCTTAGAATATAAATATTGCCCAGGTGTTCGTAAAATGAAACTTCAGTAGTGCATGTTAGGAGCATTTTCTGAAGTATATTAGGGTTGATGTTGAGAGGAGGGAGAGAAGGGTTGTTATAGATATTATTATAATATCAATGGTTTTATTGACTGGTACATTATTAAATAAATATTCTACATCAAGTGAAGCTAATTTAACATTGTTGGGTTTAAATGTATGTAGGATTTACAATAATTCGTGTGTCGATTTTATAACATATTTACAAGGTAAGTGTGGTTTTAAAAGTTGTTTTATAATTTTTGTGAGTTCATAAATCGGTGAAGGTATTTGTGATATAATTGGGCGTAGAGGATGATTAGATTTATGTATTTTGACAGTTCCATCAAAATAACTGGGCTTATAGTCGCCGATTATTCTGGGTAGTTTTGTGATATCACATACGGCATTTAGATTTGAAGAGGTCATCAATAATATTTTTTAATTTGGAATGATAGTCTGTTTTATTAAGTACAACGAAAATATTTGTTTTGTCAGTTTTTTTATGGTATTGTTTGGGTTGTTGCGTAATTCTTTCGTGGCATTTTTTAGTTGTTGAGTTAGTACAGTAGGTTGTTTTTATTGTATCTATTTTTAATGGCTTTACCCTTTGTTATATTCTCATATATCGTATCATAACGACACAATACTAAAGACAGACGCAGGAAGACTTCTTTAACAAAATATGTACCTCTCACTTTATTTGTAAGGGTTCGAAAAGTGTTACTCAAGGTTTGCGTGTGAGAGGGTGTTGGAGACCGAATAGAAACTGCAATATTTTGACCCCCACTCTGATGGCCGTCAACGTTGTGTCTTTCTCGTTCTCCAGATGCTCAACCGGAGGCCCTAGGCCCACTCTGATCGGTGATGGCTTTCTTTACTGCATCTTATCAGAACTGGGACTAACTTGACTTCTGTCTTGACTGAGTTATATAATAGTTCAACATCCACTCAGTCGCCTACTCAGTCGAAATCTCATGTTTGATCGTCATCAAGCAAAAAATAACTGTCATGCAGTTCACAGGTTACTCTCTTCCGGTACATCAGTCTATGAGTGTACCATGGTATTTTTTTACCTAGTCCCATTTCATCAGCCAATTTCCGCCCACGTGATTTCCTCTCATAACTGCCATTAGAATGTGTTACTTCCTTCCGGTGCATCACCTTGGAATTGCATTTATGGCCGGGTCAAAGGCCAAAATACAACACCTTGAGATCTCGGAATTCAGGTTAGATTGAGATTACCTTTTTATCTCGGTGCTTTAAAATATTTTAGTCTAAAATTTCACTCTTGTATTTTTGATTATGTTAGTATATCTTTGAGATAAATGGCAGTTGGGTCGTAAGTTGAGAAAATCTTTTTGCTATACAGTTAATATACAGTTATAAAAGGTTCATGCATTTGTCAGTATTGTTTGGAAGTTGTAAGTGACCTTTGTAGAGATTATTGAAAGCGCTAGAGTAATAACTCGTTATGGTAGTTTCATCAACCAATTCCCACCGGATACCATAAAATCAATTCGGCAACTTGAAAGGACATGTACAAAAATATGTAGGCAAAACATGTCTATATTTTTCAATGAAATATGCATTAATGAAGAAATGTTGCCAAATACAGAGGGGCTGTCCTCTTGGTGTAATGATAAAAAGCGATGGACTGCGGAATCGTAGTAAGCGAGTTCGTACTCCAGTTGCACTATTACGTTCACTTTCGGGCAAATACCCTTGGGAAAGGTATGAACCCACTTAAACTCCCAGCTATGGGTTAAATAGTACCACTACTGCTCTTCTAGGAGAATAGCTTTGGCATTAAATAACCTACAAATGTTGATATGCCATTAAACAAAGAAACCAAACCAAATACAGATGTTTTAAACCATATATATATATATATATATATATATATATACTTACAAAAATTATTTCATGGGTCAGGAACTAACCTTCTACAGTTTCGCTTAAGTGGCTCATCCGGGTACCTAATCCCGTTGTAGTTGGTTAGTTCCTGACTCACGAAATAATTTTTGTAACTATTTTGCTTTATTTACTATTGAGCACTTAGCAGCAATTTACGGTGTTTTGGTGTGACGAGGTTGGCGTTTTCTTTTTTTCCAATATATATATATATGTTTTTCCCCTTGACAGTGATTCGTTGTATATTTCTATCTTCGAATTACTTGCGGTTTTTTTCCTTACCCCAAGTGGTATTATTCAGTAAGTTATTTAATATATATATATATATACACACACACATATATATATATATGTGTGTGTGTGTGTGTGTGTGTGTGTGTTACGCTTGGTTGATTCATTTGTTTAACGATATGACAAACTTTGTTTCGATATTATTATATACTTTCAAGTAACTAATGTTAATTAAATCTAAAAAAAATGTTATAGCTAGAATTATCGATGGGAACTCAACTGATTTACATTGCGTTAATTTTTGTACAAAAATAGACTCCAGAAGCTTATATTTTGAAAATGTATTTCTTGATTCTTTGGATTATTAACAGGTTCACTCTAAATTTTAAATTTCGAGATACTTCACAGATGACAATATTTGACTCGCTGCGAAAAAAAAAAAAAAAGGATTAAAACCTAAAATAGTTTTAGAAAACTTTTTCATTTACTTGTATTCCTAGTCAATTAGATTCAAAGATAAATCATTAACTTTTTTTGCTAATTTTGAGCCGACCGAAATTGTATAAAATAGCAAAGAAATGAATATAACTGTTATGAGACCGTTACCTACCCATTGATGGACTCTTCCAAATCCTATTCAGTTTACTTCCAAAATAAAGGCCAGGTTACATTTATGTTGAAGCCATAGCTCTCTTTATGTGAGGCAGTCAGTGCATTATCCGCCACGTCGACCAGGTTGTTTGAATCAAGTACTCTCCTTGTTGGGATGAAAGGTCAGCCGCTCGTAGAGACTGGATATTCGACTGACCATCACTTTTCTTTGTAACTTGTTACTTTAATATATGGAGGTGCCCGTGGTGTAATGGTTATCGTCGTAGGAAATGGCTACGGCAACACGAGTTCAAATCTATTTGCATTTCACATGGCACTAATTCTCTTGGGAAAGGTATGAATCCAATTATTCTCCCTCCAGCTATGAGTAAATAGTAGGGCAGACTGTATTCTTCAGCCTTGGTGAGGCAACTAGTCTAGGAGAAGGAAAACTCTGAATCGAAACCTGTTAAACTCTGCTTAAAAATTGACCTTGTGTCATATCCTGCCCGAGAGGAGGGGGTTGATAAACTTATACTTAAACTTATGCTGTGTTCTGAGTTATCTTTTCGTGGTCCACATCAATTACTTACACGTTCTTTCGGTTTATTTCTTTTGGGTAAAAATCTACATATTATTCAATTTTTCTTTAATTGAAAGAAGTTTGTTCACGTTTATATTCGCGTTAAAAATATTCATATGTCCCCGGCTTATATATTAAGAGTTGTTCATATATTTGTTAAGGCATAAATATATTTTCTCTTGCACATAGTGACGAATTCATACAAAGACGTTTACGCGCAAAAATATGCTTTTTTTTATTTCAAGCTAATAATTACTACCGTACTTCATTGCACAAATCTTAACAATCTATATATATATAGTAAAAATATCAACGCTCTGATTAATTTTATCTTTGATTAAAATAATATATTTTGTTCTTATGTTTTTTAGTATAATTTTCTCTCAATTCCTAAAAATAAAATTTTAGTATTTGTTAATAGGATTTTTATTCATTTATTTACTCCTTTTTAACTACATACCCATTGTTTATGCCTATAATTTGCAATTGATTATTGAGTTTAGATTAACAATTCCTTTTTCATTATAACTCGCTTACTACGATGACGCGGCCCAGGACGTTAGCCACAACACCCTGGTGACAGTTTCTTTGTTTAGTGCTCTATAATCCTTATATAACCACAGAGATCCTCGCTCTCTCTCTCTCTCTCTCCCTCTCTCTCTCTGACCCTGTCAACTGGGGCTATAGAATACACCGACTGTATCTCTGCAGAGGGCTAAGACCCCCGCCCCCGATGAGTGTCGTGATATGACACTAAACAATCTGATGGTGAGGTTCCAGTAATGCAAGAGCTTTGGGTAATGCAGAGTACTCCTTCTTTGCCATTGCTCCCAGGTCTACTCTGGCCCGGAATGGTAACAACAGAGAAGTCCAAATAGAACTAAACTGTACTTGCGCCAAATTGAATAGCTTGAGATGTGACTGTTTTGATATTTAAACTACATACTTATACTAAACTGAATTGGTTGAAATAGAATATTTTAGACATTTAAACTCGTTATTGTACTAAACTGAATTGGTTGAAATATATTTTTTGGACATTTAAACTGCGTACTCATGCTAAACTGAATTCTCTGAAATGGAACTGATTTTGTGCGCTAAACTGAATTGTTAGAAATGTTTTGATATTTAACTGACTAAAAAAAAAATATACTTATACAAAATAGAATTGCTTGAAATATTATTGTTAATATGTATAAAAACAGATTTGGCATTAAATAATCTTCAATGGTTCATATGCCATAAAACCTCGATCTGTCTGTCTGTCTGTCTATCTGTCTCTGTCTATCTTTGGAATTGGTCACAGAAGAAAAAAGTTAAGCTGAGGTAGAAATCTTGAGAGTTATATTCAAGGGAGATGAGCAATAACCATTTCTATTTGTAATAGCGATGACGCCATTGAATCACATGCTTAGGAAAATCATGGGCAGATAAAAACATCATAAATCGAAAGAAAAGATAAACCATGATCTGAAACTCTTTGTCAAAAATGAAAAAAGAATTGGAAATTCTGATACAGGCTGTGAAAATAGACAGTCAGGATATAGGGATGGAATTTGACATCGAATAATATGCCATGCAAATAATAAGAAGCGGAAAATGACAAAAGACTGAAGAACTGAAACTACCAAATCAACAAAAATTTAGAACACTTGGATAGAAGAAAAATTGCAAATACCCTGGAATATTGCAGCGGACACCATCAAACAAGCGGAGACGAAAGAAAATTTTAAAAAGAGTATCTCAGGAGAACGAAAAAACGACTCGAATTCAAGCAACATCGCAGAAACCTCTTCAAAGAGATAAACACATAGGCTGTACTCGCTGAAAGATACTTGAGACCATTCTTAAAGTGAATGAAGGAAGAACTTTAACAAATCAACAAGAAATTTTTTAAAGATTATTACGATGTATCAAGCCTTAAATCCCACAGATGACATAAACAGCCTGTTTATGTCAAGAAAAGAACGAGGAAGAGGTCCTGCCAGTACTAAAGATTGCGTCGATACATCGATAACACGACTCGAAGACGATTCGTAGGAAAGAACAAAGAAAGTCTAATTGCAGTAACTAAAAACAACATAAAGATCAACAGAACGTGCCCATGGTGTAATGATTATCGTCGTAGGAAATGAACAAGGTGACACGAGTTCAAATCCTGGACGAGACTGATTGCATTTCACATAGCACTAATACCCTTGAGAAAGGTATGAATCCAATTATTCTCCCTCCAGCTATGGGTAAATAGTAGGACAGACTGTGTTCTTCAGCCTTGGTGAGGCAACTAGTCTAGGAGAAGGAAAACTCTGAATTCAAACCTGTTAAACTCCGCTTAAAAAATTGACCTTGTGTCATATCCTGCCCGAGCGGGGGGGGGATTAGTCAATGGAGGTGCCCGTGGTGTAATGTTTATCGTAGGAAATGAACACGACGACACGAGTTCAAATCCTGGACGAGACTGATTGCATTTCACATTGCACTAATACCCTTGGGAAAGTTATGAATCCTATTATTCTCTCTCCAGCTATGAGTAAATAGTAGGGCAGATTGGGTTCTTCAGCCTTGGTGAGGCAACTAGTCTAGGAGAAGGAAAACTCTGAATTCAAACCTGTTAAACTCCGCTTAAAAATTGACCTTGTGTCATATCCCGTCCGAGCGGAGGGGTGGGTAAATATGATAAAGATCAACAGAACGGCAATAATCAGAAAAGAAAAATGGGAAGAAAAGCACCTATATGAACACTTCAATCGGAAAACAAGCGAAATCTCACACGAGAAGACGAAGACATTGCTAAGAAAGGGAAACCTTAATAGAGAAACCAAACCTCTTCTAATAGCAGCACAAAAACAATGCCATAAAGGCAAACACCGTTAAAGCAAAATAGACAAGACCTACGTGGAGGTTATGTGGTGATAGAAACGGAACGATCAATCATATAATAATTGAATGCAGCAAATAAGCGCAAAAAGAGTATAAGACTAGACACGACTGAGTGGGCCAGGTGATACACAAGGAATTGTGCAAGAAACTGAAATTTGACCAACGAACAAGTGGTATATGCACAACCTAGAATATGTTCTAGAGAATGAGACGCACAAACTTCTTGAGATACAAACGGATCACCTAAACACGGCCAGACTATCAGACTTCATGATAATCAACAAAACAAAACAAAAAAAATATTTTAAAAAGATAGGACCTTCCGAATCGCGTACTTGTATTTTTCAGACAACAGTGTAAAATTTATTGATGGTGAAAAGAGGGATCAATATCTAGATTTTGCTAGAGAGCTTAAGAAGCGATGGAACACAGTGGAGGTGATACCAAACTTATTTGGTGCACTTGGAACGACCCCCAAAGGATTGGTAAAGGAACAGAAAGAATGAAAAATCACAGGACAAGTAGAGACTCACTAGATTATAGTATTGCCATGACCGGCCAGAATACTGAGAACAGTCTTGGTGACTTGAGGAGATTGCTGTCACTCCACCGAAAACAAATCAGCTAACGTTGGAGTGAAAAACTCTAAAAGGAGTAAAATAATAAAACAATAATAGTTGACTCCACATTCCACAGATATCGAGAACTTGTCCTCGACCTCCTGATGTAATTTAGTGTTATATCCACGACTCTAATATATAATGACGAACTCGTAAAATTTGGTCAAATGGAGGCTTCAATTCTATGTTATAAACTCTTATTTCCCCTCCCATTTCTCCTTTTGAAATATTTCAATATTTTTGTCGGTATTTATATATTTTTTACGGGTAAAAGGGTCGTTTCGCCTGTAGGGCATATGCTAACCGATTGCATTTTGATATTACATTGACTTTCATGTAATAGAATATATTAAATTGATTTTTCAACTGATTGTTATTAATTAATATAATTACAACACCTTTTTTTAGCGAGTAAGTTATTGGAAAGAGAAATCGTTGCGAAGTTTTTGTTTGCTGGTTTGGTTGGTTGGTGTTTTTATGGCATTTCAACCTTTGGGGATTATTTAATGACAAATCTCATACAGACACTTACACACAAACACACACACACACACACACACACACACACACACACACACACACACACACACACACACACACACACACACACACACATATATATATAATTTGTAAGGGAATAGTTTGTATGCAACTTTATTTTTAAGCGAGTTATGGATACTTTTTTTTAACACTCAGTTAAAAGGATACAACTATTCCTATCTGAAGCGAATAATTCAATTTGATACTAATCATTTGTTTACTTATAAAAAAGGATTCCGAGTATTTTTATTCAATGTTAAAAATTCTATTCAATATTGATCCTTTTTTGCATACAGTTAAATGTTTTCAAGTATTCTTATCGAGTAGTTTGAGTAAGAGTTATAATAATCTTTCGATAGCTATATTTAAACCTCATCAGTAGATACGTCCATGAAAGATGAGTAGTAGTAGTTCCCTGACTGAACTATTTGATTCTAGCCGTTGAACCGAGGAGTTCATCCACCCAGCCCCTAGTGAAGTGTGCCATTGACCCGTCGTTGGGTTGGTCCGCCTTAACGTCCACCACGCTGCTCCCTATGTCTTTCCTGGTATACCTTGTCAAACTTCCTGTACATGCATAAAGTTTTAACTTAGTATAAATCTAGTTAGATTTGAGTTATTTTAAAATTCACCAGAAAATCTTTCTTGACGGTTTCTTACAACCTGAAAGGCATTCCATTTTTTTGACTAACCTAGCTTTTCAAAGACTGTGCAATATTTCGAAAACAAGTTGCTTTTTTTTTTTTTTTTTTTTTTTTGATAATTCACATGAAAACTAAGATTCAAATTAATAGACTTGTCTTTTCATTTAAATAACAGATAATATTCAGGAAAGAATTAAATATCATGCGCAAAATAAAATCTTAAAGATGTATTTAAAAAGCAGCTTAGTAAAAGACAAAAGCTAACTAACATGGTAGATGTCTATTTAAAAATGCGGAACACTGCCTGAGAAGTAAGGACGAACTCATAAGCGATGTACTCTCGTATACTCTTTCACACGGACGAGCAAAAATTGGACGCCCAGCTAGAACCTATCTCCAACAACTCTGTACCGATAGAGGATTTTACCTGGAAGACCAGTCGGGAGCGATGGACGATAGAGACGAGTGACGAGAGAGGGTTAGGGAAACCCGTACAATCATCACAACATGATGATTATGATGATGGTGATAGCTATCTAATAACTCTCATAACTCTACTCAGAATTAATCATATGTCCAAACTCAATTAAAAGTATTTGAATATTGCTAATTAATATTAGTTATTATATTCATAAATTATTTATACAAAATATTAAGAGTGGGTAGAGTGTTCGCCAATGGTCTGGGAGTCCTGGGTTCAATCCCAGGTTGCATCATACGAAACACTTTAAAAATAGTACTTGATACCTCCTTGCTTAACACTCAGCATTATAAGGTACGTATCAAGTGTAAAGTGGAACAATCCAGGGAAAGGAGTAGCGCCCTCTCCTACACCCCAGTGTACTAGCTATTGAAAAGGGAGCCTTCTAGTCGCCCTTGACTACGGTCGCCAACTTTACTATTAATAAGTTGCATTCTGTTGTATGTACAGTTTCAAAAAACTAATTATGATAATCTTTATTAAATGGTTGAACAGTTCCATTTGACCCATAGATGAAACTCTAAGAGGTACTACCACTCTGAGCCAGAGTGTATCTGGGAGTAATGGCAATGAATAGATTCTCCACATTTCGAAATCCTTTGGACGGGAACTACACCATTAGATGTAGCTTAATGTCGTACATAGAATACTGAAAAAAAATACTTTAAACAAATTATCTTCTGAGAGACGAAAATTTAGATTTTGTATTTGCACACCAGCATAAATTTGACTATTGCTGTTGCTATTTTTGTAGCCCACCAAATGAAATTGACAGAATTGGATGAGTGGAAAAATGATTTTACTTTGCCAGATGAATGAAAACAATCAGTTGAACATTAAAATGACGGCGGGATTTATCATTTTAAGAGTTCTTGGAATATCAACGAAAATTCTGGCAATGGTTGGAAACCAAAGCAACAAATGGAATTATACTGAAAACATCATTTCTAAAACTGGATCATTGGAATGAAGTAAAAAAAAAAAAAAAGAAAACAGGAAATTCCATGTACATCCAAAATAATATTAAAATAAATGACAATCCGAAAGGTTTAAAACTTGTTTCTTTTAAACAGAAACTATATCTCATGTTTAAAGCCTAATTTAAGTCAATGCATGGAACAGAGATATATTGTCAGGATTTTGAAAAAAAATTATTTTTATTGATTATTAATTTGGGGACTGTGCATATTTTATGATTGTCTTTTTTTTTTCTCATATGATTCACAGTACATACTGTATACGATGACATATAATAATATCGATTAAATTTAATAAAAGAAGAAGCGAAGACTTTGAAAAAAAAAAAAAGAGAAAATATGAAAAGCAATAGTATTCATAGTTATAAGATAGAGAAATATTATAAACAATAAAGGAGGGAAAGTGGCAGGTAAAAAAAAAATAAAGGGTGAGAAGAGAAAAAATATAAAGAAGGCATTAAAAAGGTGACAGTAAATGAAGAATAATTTATGGTGACGAATGAAATATATGAAAGATGAAATGAAAGAAGAAGAAGAAGAAGAAGAAGAAGAAGAAGAAGAAGAAGAAGAAGAAGAAGAAGAAGAAGAAGAAGAAGAAGAAGAAGAAGAAGAAAACAACAACAACAACAACAACACTGACCAGAACAATAGAAAAAAGTTGTTTTATGAAAGAAGAATAAACCAACAATTAAAGAATTACTAATATTACTGATATTATTAATAATAATAATAATAATAATAATAATAATAATAATAATAATAATATCACCTAATCCCGGCCAGAAGACCAGACTTAATAATAATCAACAAAAAAATGAGAACTTGCAAAATAGTCAACTTTGCTGTCCCGGCTGACCACAGGATAAAACAGAAAGAAAGTGAAAAGAAGGATAAATACCTCGACCTTGTTAGGGAATTGAAAAAACTATGGAACATAAAGGTGACAATTTACCAATTGTAATTGGTGCGTTTGGAACAGTAACTAAAGGATTACTAAAGGGACTGGAGGACTTGGAGGTTGGCGGACGAGTGGAGACCATCCAAACGACAGCATACTAAGAAGAGTCTTGGAGACTTGAGGAGACTTGCTCTCACTCAGACTCCAGTGAAAAACCATCGGCTAACGCTGATGTGAAAAGCTCTAATGAGTGAATAATAATAATAATAATAATTACAGAACTAAAAAGCTATGGACCTTGAAGAGGACGGTGATACTAATTATAATTGGTGCATTTGGAATGATTCCCGAAAGCCTGGTAAGAGAGTTGGAAGATTTGAAAATCGGAGGATGAGCCGAGACCATCTAAACTACAGCATTACTAAAATCAAACAGAATACTGAGACAAGTCCTGGAGACTTGAAGAGACTTGCTGTTAGTCAAACTCTTGGGAGAAATGATCAGTTACCGCTAGTGAGACAAATTCACAAAGAGTAAAATAGTATGTGAGAGCTTTATTAAGATGGATGAGACGGTTGATAAACCTTTTAAACGAAGACTGCAAACTAGCATAAAAGTACTAGACTGAAAATTTGGATAAGTAATATGATCCAATTAGAATTAAGCAAGGAATTGATATTTAGTTATGCTCCTAAACTGTAACAGTATTCATCGTTGAAAATGAGACGGATAAAACCATCCAATTCCGGTTTCAAGACCAGACTGAGTAGTGAGTAAAAGAAAAAAAAAAGAACTTGTCATCTGGTAGGTTTTGCATTTCCGGTGGGCCTCAGACTGAAAATAAACGAAAAGGAAACAATGTTCAAATACTTGGACTTTGCCAAAGGGCTAAAAACTTGCGCAACATGAGGCTGACGGTGATATTTATGGCTGGAGTTTTTTGAAAAGTCTCCAAATGTCTTGAAAAAAGACTAAAAAGACTGAAAAGAGACTATCCGGATCACAGCATTGTTAAAATGTTCTCCGCTGTAGTAAAACACTTGTACGAAGAAGAAGAAGAAGAAGAAGAAGAAGAAGAAGAAGAAGAAGAAGAAGAAGAAGAAGAAGAAGAAGAAGAAGAAATCAGGTGAAAAATAAAGAGGGGACGGAGAATAAAATATATCAAAAATCGTTTAAAAGTAAATGGTTTAGTGTTTCATACAAGAAGGAAGGAGAAGGAAAATTTAAGAGAGAACAACAACTACATTTTATAAGAAAAAAAAAACGTTGCTGAGATATCCAAGAATGAGGAAGAAATAAGTCCCATTATTAGAGAGGAGAAGGAGGAGGAAGACAAAAATGCACCACAAAGAAAATAAGAAAAGAAGGTAGAGTAGAAAAATTAGATAACCATGATATTGCATATAAAAACATGCAACAAAAATATAAAAATGAAATAATTTAAAATGAATGGAGGAAATGAAGAAATATTTTATTAAGATGAATAAAGATAGAGGAAGAACGAAAATATTAAACAAAAAAAAATCCCCGAAAGAACAGATATTTAATAGAGAGAAAGATAAAATGAAGAAAATTTCCATTGGAAAAAAAAAGTATATTAAAGAAAAGAAGGAAAAAGAGAATATTTCAGACTGGATATTATTCATAGAAGGAAATAAATAGAATAAATTAATTGAATGAGGAAACGGTGAATTGTGAGGAGGGGATTCAGAATTTTAAAGAAAATGTGGAAGAAAAGCAGAAAAATTTTAAATAAAAAGAGAAGACTTATTAATTATTCAATAAATCGTAAAAATGAGATGGAATGAAAAGAAAGAACGAAGAAGGAAAAATAATTCAATAAAATAATAATAATGATAATAATAAATTTAGAAGAAGAAGAAGAAGAAGAAGAAGAAGAAGAAGAAGAAGAAGAAGAAGAAGAAGAAGAAGAAATGGACATGTTAAAAAGAAAGAAAAAATTCAATGAAAAACTTGGATTGAAATAAAGAAGTGTTACATGGCCAATGAGAAAAAGGAAGAATGAAAGAATTAATCATTTCGAAGAAGAAGAAGAAGAAGAAGAAGAAGAAGAAGAAGAAAACTAATTAATCCTGACAGGACAAGAAAGACAAACATGAATTTCGTCGGCATAATTATCATTATCGTTATTCGAACGAAACAAAATGTAAAATCAATACTGCAGATACAGCAATCTCTCTCTCTCTCTCTCTCTCTCTCTCTCTCTCTCTCTCTCTCTGTTTGTGCTTCCAATATCATAATCATCATGATTAAAATGATCACCTTGATCAGTCTCACCTTGAACGAACTAAGTTCGCCAGCGTTGCCTTCAGATGTAATCGACCTGTTATTCAAATCAAATATGTGAATTTCTCATTGGCCGAGCTGTATGTTAATTTAGTCAAGTGCCTGTTTCAGTAACCAAATAAAGAACATTTTCGTATTTAAAAAAAGAAAAAGAGGTATGCGCGCATGCGCAAACGAGCGTTAAGGGACTCGGTAAGTGTGGGGTAGGGGTGACAAAGGTGGATTTTAAATAATATACGTAGAAAGCAAATAAAAGAAGAAAAATATATTTCTGAAACGAAGGTTTTATTGATATTAGCTTACCTTAGGACGCCAGAAGACCAACCAGGGAAAACTGGGTGTCGGAACGGTATGGAGACTGTTTGCTGCAGTTTTCCGATAGGAGAGGGCAAATTTGATGGGCTTCAAAAAAAAAAAAAAAGAAAAGAAAACTTTTTTTCTATGTTATCTATTAAAAGCGCAATACTTCAAAAACAACACAACGATTTTATTCTTAAATTAAAATCCTCATATGATATACATTTTTTTGGCCAACGGGGTGCGATATCGAGTAATTCTCCTTCCTTCCATATTTCTAGTGAATGGTTTGAGGATTACTTGGTGGTGCCAATCTTCTCTCCAAACAGCATCTTGACTTGATTCCTTCATGGTTTAACGGTTTTCATCGTAGAAAATGCACGCTCCTATCTGAGTTCAAATCCTGATCAAGATTGTCTACATTTCGCTAATACCCCCCCAAAAACATATACATCTTGCTAATCTTCATCTAGCATAGCTATGAGTAAATAGTAGGGTAGACTGAATCTTTAATCTCGGTATGCCAACCAGTCTTAGAGGAACACAAAGAATTAAAATTCTAAACTTAGCGGAAAATAGAGTTTGTTTCGCATTCTCCCCATGGCCGATGGGTTTGATCATTACATCGAATCGAAAAATTATGTAATCTGTGTGAATTCAATTAAATTTTACCTGCTGATAATTCCGAAAAGTCAATGCATGTTATATTCGAGACATATTTTTTTCAGAATATAGTAGCTTAAAGTTAGGGGTGCGTATCATATACGAGGTTCCAATTTTTCATTCTTAACTACTTTGCTATCTTTCAAGTTATGGTGTAATTGGTATAGTTTGTTAGTATGCCCAGCCACGACCTACCGTTCAAGCCTGTGACCTCAGACGGCAGCTGGGAATGGGTAGTCACGTTTTTTTCTTTCAAAATCAGCATTTTCTCGTCGGTATTTGTCTCAGTGTCGGTGTTTTTCTGAATGATTTCAAACTTGAATTCAGCTCGACTACGTCACAGACGTCATATTTTTATTTTCATCATACAACGTGTTAAAGTACGTGCGATACTCTGTCCTCATCAGCCACTAACTAGTTTCGATAACTCAAGGAGGTACTGCCACTCCTGGCGCTACCAAGCAGCTTTTGCCACCGGACAGGGTATTTAAAAGAAATATATATCTATATATACACCAGATCAACTAAAAGCAGACATTACACTGGACGTTCGTTCATCTTCATTTTAGTGCAGATTGTGATTTCTGCTTAGATAAAGTCATTTTTATATTATCTTTTTGTTCGTAAGTATTAAGTCAAAATATTTTGTACCGGGTTACTTTGAACCTATAGGTCAGGAAAGTGTGAAGGAGAATTCTTAAGAGAAGATTTGTCTCTAACACAGTTATGGGAAAATGATTTTGATTAAACTCACGGCATCTCCTTGGCCCAGTCGGCTGGGGCTGTAGAATACACTGACTGCACCTCTGCAGAGGGGTAGGACCCCCAATGTGTATCTTGGATATGACACTAAACAGTCTGATGGTGAGGTCCCAGTAATGCTGGGGGTTTTGGGATAAACAGAGCACCCCTTTTTTGCCATTGCTCACAGGTCCACTCTAGCCCGGCGTGATAGCACCTGATAGGGCGGCCCTATCAATGGGTTAAATAGAACTAACGGCATACTTATGCTAAACTGAATTGTTTGATTAAACTGAATAGCAAGAAAGAGAATTGTTTTTCACAATTAGACTGTACTTAGATTTTAACTGCGTGCTTATGCTAAACTGAGTTGTTTGAAATTGAACGGTTTTTGACATTGAAACTATACTTACACTAAACTGAATTGTTTTTTATAACTGCTTGAATAAACTGAATTATTTGAAATAGAAATGTTTTAGACAATTAAACTGTGTACTCATGGTAAAATGAACTGTTTTTCAGAGAACTGATTATTTACATGAAAATGGATTTGGCGTTAAAAAACCTACAAAGGTTGATATGCCATAAAAGCCAACCAACCAACCAAGCATGGCATCTCCACATAACATGATAATAGAAGTTGTTGGAAATGGTTTCGATTATATTGGTTTTGATTCAATTTCCTTAATAGCATATGAATTTTCGTTGGTTATTTAATGTCAAATCCACACACACACACACACACACACACACACACACACATATATATATATATATATATATATATACATGCACACACACACACACACACACACACACACACACACACACACACACACACATATATATATATATATATATACACACATGCACACACACACACACACACATATATATATAAATATATATGCATGCACACACAGGCACACGCATATATATATATATATATATATATATACCTGCACAC
Source organism: Sepioteuthis lessoniana (assembly GCA_963585895.1). Lineage (NCBI taxonomy): Eukaryota > Metazoa > Mollusca > Cephalopoda > Myopsida > Loliginidae > Sepioteuthis > Sepioteuthis lessoniana. The sequence continues at coordinate 2,450 of CAUZXS010005308.1, read as the reverse complement.
ACACTCACACATACAAACATATATATATATGTATATATATATATATTTATATATCTATGTAAGGGGGTATATTCTTTTCATGTGTTTACAAGTCAGAAAGTTAACGGAATAACATGGAGTTCTAACTCGCTAACATATCCCAGTCCCGCATGGTAGCCACTAAGTTACGAAGAATCATCATGTGTGTATGTACGATGATAATTAAAAAAGCTTTCAGCCTTTTTTTTTTGTATGGGTACTTTTATTGTTAGTACACACATGAAACAACTTTAGTCCCCTTCAAAGTAATCTCCTCCGGCTGCAATGCATTTGTTGTACCGTTCCAACAGCTTCTGGAAGGCCCCATGGAAGTCCTCTTGTGTGAGCGTGTCAATGACTTTCGTAACAGATTCTTTCATCTCCTCAATTGTCTCATAACGACAGCCATGTAGTAATATTAACTCAGCTGCTGCCTGCAATAATTCTCATTTAATTTTTTCAGAGAGATTAGATTTCGATTTGGCCGTTTTATTATCAATAGCAGTCCACGCCTTCCCGATGCGTAAGTTGACATCAATTTCAGTAGATGCGATATGGCTACTAAGGTATGTGAATTAGTATACAATTTACAGAGGCTTATCACTTGAAGTGAAAATCTTTCCTTCTTGTTTAAAACAAATGAACTCTGTTCTATCAGATCTACGCAAATGCCCCCTGCTGCTTGCGCAGGGCCATGCGAGCAGATATTCAGGTTTGTGCTGGGGAATTCGTCAGAAGCATTACATAATTAGCATAATTTACATTCATGATAGATTTTGCGGAATATGGTCTGTTTTTTTTTTTTTTCCTTTTTCAATCCAATACGAGTTAATTTCATGACATCTGAGGACTTGAAGAGGTGTAATGGTTAACAAACTAAACTGGCAAAACTACATGAGTGAGTTCGAGTCTCATTGGTTGCCCTATTCATACAGCCTTGTGCTACATCTAAGCAAAAAGCTTTGTAAATTCCTACAACTTTCATTATATCTACTGATATTCGTAATGTAGGCAGTTTATAAACGTACGAGGTGCATACGATAAGTTTCTAGACTTTTTTAGTAAGGGAATTTAAAATGGTCAAAGACTCTTGAAAATTCACTATATTATTGCTAGACATCTTATAAGATGACTGACCAATTTTTATGATTTCAGCTTCAAATGAACAGCTACAGTAACAATTGGAATGCACCCTACTAAAGCCTGATTGTCACTGCTGATGAATTTCAAAAATGCAATCTGACACTTTAGAAGAACGATATGCAATAAAATTCTGTTTTAAACTTGGAAAAATGATGCCACAGAAACGTATGGAATGCTTCAGACTGCTTTTGGAGCATCTTGCATGAATCAAGCGTCAGTTTTTGAGTGGGGTAAGAGATTCAGGGAAGGCAATGAGTCTGTGAGGAATGATGAGAGGTGTGGGAGGAGTATGGAAGTTAATATACCAGATTTAGTTGGCCAAAGGGTTACGGTTAAGGTTAATATGTTGAGGTTTTAAGTGATTTCAGGAAGAGATTCATAGGGAAGAGTTCTGCACTGTTCAAATCAGGTCAATGCTATTTCCAGCAATTTCAAGGCTATATCCAGCTATTTCCATGCTATTTCCAGTATGTGTGTGCTTGTGAGAGTGTCTATGATTTGAAATAAAAATAATTATATTAATAATAGTCGTAATAATAATGAAGATAGTATGAATCAATTACATATTATCTGACTTCAGCAAACAGGCACAGAAAGAGTATAAGACAAGACACGACTGGATCCACTGGGAACTGGGCAAAAAATTAGAATTTGACCATACAAAGAAATGGTATATACAAAACCCCACATCTGTTCTGGAGAATAATACGCTCAAGGTCCTCTGGAATTTTGAGATACTAACTAATCACGTAATCTCAGCTAGACAACCAGACCTTATAATAGACAACAAAAAAGAGAACTTGCCGAATTGTGGACTTTGCTGTCCAGGCTGAACACAGAGTAAAATTGAAATTAAGAAAAAAGAAGGATAAGTACCTGGACCTCGCTAGGGAATGAAAAAACCTGTCGAACATGAAATAAACGGTTATACCAACTATCGTTGGTGCTCTTGGTACAGTCACCAAAGGTTCGGTAAAAAGACGAGAGGACTTGGAAATAATGGAGACAATCCAAACCACAGCATTACTAAGAGTGGCCAGAATACTGAGAAGAGTTCTGGAAACTTGAGGAGACTTGTCACTCAGACTCCAGTGAAAGACCATCGGCTAACTCTGATGTGAGAAACTCTCTACTATTCGACTTTGCCGTCCCTCAGGACAGCAGAGTTAAAATTAAATTTTCAAAAAGCGGAAAAGACACAAGTATTTAGACTTTGCCGGAGAACTAAGAAGGTTACGCGCGATGAAGGTAAAGGTGACGCTAATTGTAATTGGCACGCTTGGAACGAC
>CAUZXS010005307.1:40000-89440 GCA_963585895.1 Sepioteuthis lessoniana | reverse complement strand
GTCACACACTTATATTATCTTAGCCAGTGCAACTGATTTTATAATCATTAATTGCTTGAAGATTACCATGCTGTGCAAGTCTTTTAGTTGCAATTTTTGTAGTTTGTAGTCGCACAGATCAGATTGCTTTGTTGATTACTATCGCGCAGTTAAACATTTTTAGTTTTTATATACTGTTTTCCGGTCAATTTAATGTTTAATTGCAGTTATTGTATCACATACTCACACAACAGTGTGTTTTCATATCGTAATTGTGGTATTTTGGTGAATGCGTTTGTACTATTAAAGAATGAATGGATCAGTGATTGCGATTAACTAAGATTAGCTTAGACAGCAACAGTTGCAAGAAGACCACTCCTCTTCTCTATCCCTCTCAAATTTTACAGTCTTGTTCTCAATTGTAAATGAAAGCATTAATTTGGGTTAAATAAAACCAGTAGTGAGGCGTGGTTATATTTATTAAAAATGAGTGCAAGCATCTATCTATCTATCTATCTATCTATCTATTCCGCCGACAAATAGATTCTTCATACAATGTTTTTATATGTTTGTGTATCTTTGATCATTCATGAAAATATGAGTAAATGCATTATATGTGTGTAGGTCGCCGTTCGGCTAAGCGGTATGTCATCGGTCTAACGTAAAGTTAGCTTGAAGTTCCCGGCGTATATAGCTTGAAACGTCCAGCGTGTCTAGCCACTCTGAAGAGTTGTGATACAACGAAACAGTCCGTTTGTGGATGCTAATATATACACTTTCTGTAAAGCTCTTCAAACGAACTGGGCAACCCGGAAGTCTAGAATACAAAATGTAAACAGACGAAATGTTAATATGCGCTATATCCCTCAGTTGACGTTGGGGTGGTTGATTGTTTGGGTTTTATGGCATATCAACCTTTGTAGGTTATATAATACCAAAACCACAAATCCAAACAGTTCTATTTCAAACAATTCAGTTTAGCATAAGCACACAGTTTAATTGTCAAAAACATTTCTATTTCAAGCTATTCAGTTTATGCAAACAGTTCTATCGGTTGACGTTAAGTCACCGATGGTTGAGCGGTATCTCATCAGTCTAACGTAAATTTAGGCGGGTATCGATCCCAGATTGAAGCATCCAACATGTCTAGCCACACTGATGAGTTGTGATACAACGAAACAGTCTGTCTGTGGATGACTATATATATATATATATGTGTGTGTGTGTGTGTGTGTGTGTGTGTGTGTGTGTGTGTGTGTGTGTGTGTGTGTGTGATTACTTTGAAAATGTGAACACATAAAACTTGCTATCATATAGAATGAGAAAACTAACAAACTGATATTTGAAATATGTCGACCACTTTGATCTTTATGAATGTTAATAGTAGCCCGATTTCATTAAACAAATGACATCTCAGACAAAAAGTAATCCGAATGATAGAATATACAAACAACCTGCAATTCTCTAAGGTGTTGGACTGTATCTACTGCAGTCACACTGTCAACATTTTGCTTGCTACAACTCTTGACGTTAGTCTAAAAGAGCCTGCCACACTTCAAAGACGCTTTCACATCGATTTGTCCCATTTAGCTGTCGTCTCCAATGACACAGCTATTTCAGATCTGTCAGCCTCCAAGTAATGAACAGCACACCCAGGAAGGAAAACTGACGGACATCTTTAAAAGACCGGAAGTGAGTAATTTTGCCGAAGACAGAAGTTTCTGGGTGTTTAGTGAGTAATTGGAGAATACTGTTTCTGTCACAATGACACACTTAGTTGAAGTATATGATAATAAAACAATTTCGTGGCATAAACTAGAACTTTCTCCTATAATGCACACACTGACGTGTGTATATTCACATAGATGCACGGAATATTAAACATTCTGCTTTAAATAAGTTTAGAATAGATTTATGAGCGGACATTACTTTGAGGTAATTGTTGTTTGTTAAAGGATTTTAGTTTGGATTATATGTTAAATGGCATATCAATTGCTTGTGAGTTATTTAATGCTGAAATTTGATTTATTTGTAAGTTTTTAATTGTTATCATAACGATATTTTTTAATGTTCCATTACATTTTCTATTTGTCTATGATATGTCTTACATAATTATGAATGAATTATTTGAATTAGATAGAAATATTTGAAACCCTGCAACTGTATGTAAATCATTTGCATTTGATATGAATAAATATTGTGATAAAACTGTGGACAAATGGTTGGTTGGTTGGATTTCATGGCATATGAACCTCTATAGGTTATTTAAAGCCAAAACCTGTTAATACATACTATATGTATGGTTTGTTAACACATAATTTGATGATACCATACTAAGCTGGCATTATGCGATGATTTTTGTGTCATTTCTTTGTCACAGCAGACTAATGCACTCTTTTATACTGAAGCAAGAACAGCAACCACAGTGCTCGACATACCAAACATCCTGCACAATCAAACACGTTCTCCTTGAGTGTAAAGTTTTTTTTAATATCACCAGAAAGCGCTATTTCCACGCAAATACTATGAAGGACTTTTTTGAGAACGTCCACATGGATGATATTTTGTCGTTCTTGAAAGAGACTGGGTTGTACTAGAAAATATAGACTTGGTTACAATCCTGACAAGACAACAAACTAATCAACCGAAAGCAATTATTGCTGAATAGAAATACTATTATGTTTGTGTTTGTAGAAATAGTAGTGAGAAATAATTTAAAAAAAAAACTATCATCCCTAAATAAACTAATGTCATATAGAAATCCTTGAAGATATTTACTCATACGCGAGTAAATGAGTTGTTTGGTTTTAGTATGGTATCATCAAATTATGTGTTAACAAACCATACATATAATATGTATTAACAGGTTTTGGCATTAAATAACCTATAGAGGTTGATATGCCATTAAACCCAACCAACCATTTGTCCACAGTTGTATCACAATATTTATTCATATCAAATGCAAATGATTTACATACAGTTGCAGGGTTTCAAATATTTCTATCTAATTCAAATAATTCATTCATAATTATGTAAGTAAGTATAGTTGGCGACCGTAGTCGAGGGTGACCCGAAGGCTCCCTTTTCAATAGCTACTACACCAAGGTGTAGGGGAGGGCGCTACTCCTTTCCCTGGATTGCTCTACTTTACCCTTGATCCTTACCTTATAATGCTGAGCGTTAACCAAGCCGGTATCAAGTACCATATTTTTAGTCTTTGGTATGACTCGACCTGGGATTGAACCCCGGTCTCCTGGACCACTGGCGAACACGCTACTCATTTGGCCAAGTAACTATTCTTATTCAGTACTGTATTTGCATATCGAAAGTTTCAAGTATTCTTATTTAACACGAATAATTTACAAGCTATTTTATGGTTTCAAGTAATAGAACTAATCCTTAGAAAACAATTATAGTTTTAGTAACTATTCTCAATACAAATAATTCGCACTAGTTAATATGGTATCAAGTATTCTGATTTAATGCAAATAATTTTTAAATAGATCCATTCGATATATAGATGGACCCGATTGTGTACAGTACACAATCATATTTTCATAATCATTTGAAACAAGCAATGGCACGAACAGAGTACTTCTCATTCACCAGATTACCATAACAATAACTTCAACATATGATGCATTTAAGAACACCCCTTTTCTGGGGGGACTAATCCCCTCTGTACGGGATACAGTCAGTGAATTCTAGATTAAGCTGGCATTATGTGATGATTTCTGTGTCATACTACTTTCATCCGAGAAATATTCTATATTCTGCATCGAGCGGGAAGTGCATTTAGAATGATAGACATTAACCATTGATAAATCGTAAACATGCAACACGCTTATTCTAGGGAACTTTTATTAGTCGAGGTACCTCTGAAAATTCTCTTCTTTGATACCAGGTGAAATAATGCCGTTGTATTTAATTCAATATCCTCGGGTGTTCAGAACTTACTATTGAGATGAATCTTTATTTTAGGAAACGAAAGAAAAGTCTCATTGAGTAAGATCTGATGAGTATGGAGGGTGCTACTCTTTCACAATTCTGTGTTTTGCAAAAACACATTCAAAAACTACCACGACCCGTTTTTTTAAATTACCATCGATTTCAAAGAAATTAACTATTAATTAATCATAAGCATTAAGCACCCTTATTCCAGTGAGGTATTATTTGGTGAAGCACCTCTAAATTTTTTTTTGATATCAGGGGAAGCAATAAGGTCATATTCAATTTGATGTCCCTTCAGATAGATTTTCATTCATAGAACAAAAAATCCCATTGAGTAAAATTTGATGAGTGTATAAGATGCTGCACTTGCAAACCCGTCTGATTTGCAAAGGAAGATTCGTTTAAAAAGTTCAGTCACATTCCATTCTTCTTTTTAATTCAACTGATTGTATAAGTAGAATCATATGAAACAAAGAGATGCAGTGCCAGATAATAGATCGGTAAGATCTATTTTTGACTTGCAATGGGGCACTCAATTTAAGTTTTGAGTGGAAAGATACAGTAAGTTTAACAAGTATGGTGACAACCGCTGAACTCGAGGTCTATCTGAAACCACAGCTCTCCTTGGATGGTTTCAGTCAGATGAATGAAACGGTTTTAGAGTTAGAATAAGTTAGTCAGTTGGTGAAAAATATCCGATCAGAGGGGTTTAAACGCTTCATCTTTGCTTGTTTTAAATTCCCCGTTTAGGTTGAGCGGGTAATAATTAAAAGTCGCCATGGAGTAAAAATAAAATGTGCTTATGAAGTTGTGGTTGCGTTGTAATTCCTTAATTGCAAATAAGAAAAAAAAAATGAAAATTCGAAAGAGACTCTAAAACAACCGACGTGACAAGACGGTTGTTTGAAGAAAGAAAGTGAAGAACGAACTGAAGTAAGGTAATGAGATGGGGGTTGACCGATCTTAGTTTAAGGCACATATACATATAAGTATAATATTGAATGATCGAGGCAGAGCTTTGCGATTGTAATAAATACAAATGAAAAATTGTTATACATATTACTAGGATTCATGTTGGTTTTACTAAAGGATTTATATGATTAGAATAGACAGACTGAAACACAATCAGTAAATATGAATAAAATTTATTTTACGAATGTTGTTTGAATAAAGTATTTTGTGGATTTAATTTGCTCCGATTAAAGGACTTTTATAAGTGGTATTTTCATTGGCTTATTGAATAGGGTGTTCGCCGGGAGACGGGGGTTCAATCCCTGGTCGGGTCATACCAAAGACTTAAAAATGGTATTTGATGCCGCCTTGTTTAGCACTCAGCATTATAAAATAAGGATCAAGAATAAAGAGGGACAATCCCACGAATGGAGTAGCGCCTTTCTCTTCACCTCGGTGTAATAGATTTTGAAAAAGGAGACTTCGGGTCACCCTCGACTGAGGTCGCCAAATTTACTTACTTTCTTTTTTTCATTATATCGTCCCAGCATTTACCGAGAAATTTCCAGCGGGTTTACAATTTTTCTTTTTCTGTCAAGCGTTCCTACTTGTACAAATCCTGTAAATTTTACTTCTGAAGTTTTGAAATCTGAACAACATTTAAACAAACCAACACAAAAAATTAATTATTTTTAAAATGAAAAAAAAGCCTTGTTTACGCAAATTTCACACAAGATTTTTATTGTGAAAGCACTTAATAAAAATATTTCCTAATAATAGCTGTAAGTCTGCTGATTAGAGGCTAGGTTGCAATTTATGATTCTAATTTCTGTGTAATTCAGTCTTCATACAAGTTGTATTCAAAAATAAACATTGACCAAAATATTTTATCAAGTTTATACGTTCCTTCCATTTGTTAAGCAGTTCGACTTGTGTAAATCCTGTAATCTGACGTGTACTGAACTACTCAAGCGGTAATAAGACATCTCATTCAGTTTTTCCTGATTGTGTTTTATCAATCAGATCTACTTGTAGGTGTTCTGCAATCCAATTAAAATTTAATCCGACAAATATTGAATCCGACCAAAATTTAATCCGACCAGCATTTAATCCAAAAAAATTGAATTCAACCAAAATTTACTTTTCCCAGTCGGCTGAGGCTGTAGAATACACCGACTGCATCTCTACAGAGCGGTAAGACACCCCCCATAATGAATGTCCTGTTTATGACTCTAAACAATTTGATGGTGAGGTTCCAGTAATGCTGGAACTTTGGGGAATGTGAAGTACCCTTTCATTACCATTGCTCCAAGGTCCACTACTCCGGAGTTATGGCAACTGTTGGGTCCCTATTTATGCCTTCAAATTGAAATAAACTCCATAAGGACATTTAATCTGACAAACAGTGAATTCGACCAAAGCTGAAACCAACTAAAAATTAATCCAACAAAAAGTTAATTTGACTAACACTTACTGCAACAAACACTGAATTAAATCAGCGCAGAATCCGAATGATAATTAGTCCTACAAAAACTTCATCTGACTAATATTTTATCCAATAAAAACTGATTTAGACCAATACGGCTAAAATTTTATACAACCAGCATTTATCAACATTTTAGATTTATCATGTAATTTAGATTTCCTTTAAGTATTCTTCTTAATCAGATTTTTATGTTTAATTAGACCAATATTAAATCCACCCAGCATTTTTTTTTCATGTTTAGACTTATACTTTTCACCAATCGTTTTTAATTGTACAGATAGGGAAAAACAACCGTCATTAAATCCAAATAAAATTTATTCTGATCAAAATTTAATCCGACTTACGTTTATCAAAATAACTTATTGAAGTTTACTCGTTGTGTTTTTATCAATCAGGTCTTCTTTCAGAAGTCCTTTAATCCGACTAACGTTTACCTATATAACTTATTGAGGGTTACTCATTGTGTTTCTATCAATCGGGTCTACTTGAGAATTTTTATATCATCTGACCAACGTTTATCAACATAACTTATTGAGCTTTATTCGTTGTGTTTCTATTAATCGGGTCTACTTGCGCAAGTCCTATAATCCTGTTATATAGTTACGGAATGATTTTTTTATTAATCATTTTCGTTAATTACATTTTATCATTCGGTTTGGTTGGACTTTGAACCATTCGGCTTAGTGCAGGTGCAGGTGCAGGTGCACACATTGAGTACAGTTCCCGCTCGTGTGCAGAGGATATGACAATCACAAATGTCATAATAAAAACCCCAGATAGGAAATGTGACTGGGGTGTGAATGACGTCATGGCGGAGACGAGAATTTGGTGATTTAGGAAAAAGACGTCCGCTGAGATTTGACTCTGGGCGACGCCTGTCCAGCCGGGGGCTACGGGATGCGCAGTGCGTTTGTTGGGTCAGTTAGTTGAGATTTTTACTCTGGGCCGGGCAGTCCAGCTGGGGATTGGCTGTGGGCGATGTAGGAACAGTCAGCATAGTAAACATTGTCTCTCTCTCCTCGAGTCGAAAGACTGAAACTCAAGAAGTTAATAAACGTTTCGTACCTGATCTATGGAGAGTCGTCAGTGTTTCGCGTATTTCCATGCATATGTTGTACATGTTACAATTCGACTAACGTTTCTCTGTATAACTTATTAAGGTTTACTCGTTATGTTTCTCTCAATCGGGTCTACTTGCGGAAGTTCTTTAATCTGACCAAAATTAAAACTATGATTTTTATCAAATCAATATCCACATATGTACTCTGTATGTTTTCTATTTAGGTACTATATAAGTTTTCGACATATCTACTATGTTATCAACACATGTAATGTGTATATTTGCTGACTATTGACTATGGTAAAAAAATGGAGGTGCACGTGGAGTAATGGTTATCGTTGTAGGAATTGGACACGGCGACACGAGTTCAAATCCTGGACGAGACTGATTGCATTTCACATAGCACTAATACTCTTGGGAAAGGTATGAATTCAATTATTCTCCCTCCAGCTATGGGTAAATAGTAGGACAGACTAGGTTCTTCAGCCTTGGTGAGGCAACTAATCTAGGAGAAGGAAAACTCTGAATTCAAACCTGTTGAACTCTGCTTAAAAATTGACCTTGTGTCATATCCTGCCCGAGCGGAGGGGTTGGTAAATAGGATTTACTATGGTTTCTTCATATGTGATATGTAAGTTTTCTACATATTTACTGTTTTCAATATATGTAATAAATATTTTTCTGATTATTTACTATCTTTTCAACATATGTTCTATGTACGTTTTCTACCTATTTACTCTTTTCAACATATGTAAAATGTAGGTTTGCTGTATATTTACTATATTTTCAACATATATAATATGAATGCTTTTTTTTGCATATTTACAATCTTTTCAACATATGTAATATATATGTTTTCTACATATTTAATATGTTTTCAACATATGTATTATGTAATGATTTTGCATATTCACTATGTTTTCAAAATATGTAATACATATTTTCTGCTTATTTACTAGGTTTTCAACTTATGTCATCATCATGATCATCATGTCATGCCGCTAGCATGGATATCCCTGACCCCCTCTCGCCACTTCTCCCTATCGTTCATTGCCTCTGGCAGGTCTTCAGGGCTACATCCCGTATCCTCACATAGCTGCTGTATGTATGTTCGAGCTGGTCGTCCTGCTTTTGCTTGGCCATATGCGGGGGTCCATAGGAGTACATCACTTATGAGCTCGTTCCTGCTTCTCCAGCAGTGTACTGCATGTCTGGTTCGTCTAGCTTGGATAGTTTTCGTGATGGGAGGCAGGTGGCCGTATAGTTGGTGCCTTGTTGGGTGTTGCCGCCAGGACATGTTCAATATTGCTCGCAGAATTCTTGTGTAATTGCTGTCTAGCTTCTTCTCGGGCCGCTTAGTTAGCGTCCAAGTAGTGCATCCATATAGCAGTATCGATACGATCGCTGCCTGGAAGATATTGCGTTTCATTTTATCGGTTAGGTCGGATTTCCATATGATCGAAAGCCTATCGATAGCTGTCCATGCCTTCGTTAGCCGTATGTCGATGTCTTTTTCGGTTGATGAGACGCTGCTTCCTAGGAAGGTGAATTTGTCAACCAGTTTCAGAGAGGTTCTTAGTCAACTTATGTAATATGTATATATTTAGCATATTTGCTATGCCTGTCTTCTCCATATGTAAAGTATATTTTTCTACATATTTACTATGCATGTGTTCTACATATGTAACACGTATATTTTCTGCCGCTGTACCAAGCATGTTTTGATCAATTGGTCCTGCTGATAAAATCCATCTAATCCGACCCATATTGAATCCGACCATCATTTATTAACATATTTTATCCAGGTGTGTCTTTTTTGCCGTGTTACAGTAACATGTCTTTGAAATATACATTACACCAAAAATTACTCTTTGTGGTAACACCAAAAACAGTCAAACGAAGAGCTGAATTTTCCGTGTGCTGTGATAAAACACATTCTCCAAATGGAGCAACATGTAAATATTGATTCAGCCGCAGGTTGTTTCTTTTGCTATAAATAAATACAAATAATATCAGCCAGACAGTCTCAGGAGAACATCATTTTTTTTTTAATTTACAGTGCAAAAAAATAGAGAAAACTATTATGTATAATCCAGTTCAAAGTACCAAGAAATGGCGCTTTTCATAAAATTGTATTAATCATGATTATTCATTGCTATTACACCAGAGGAATCTATTATGTTAGCACCATTAAGCACACACAAACACACACACACACATATATATATATATATATATATATATATATATATATATATATATATGTATGTATGTATGTATGTGTGTATGTATGTTTTTATAAATAATGTACAAAGAGAGCTTAAGTGAAAAATAGGAGACATAGGTGGGGCTAAAATCACTTTACAGTAATATCATGTAATTTTGGATTACGTCAATGGCAGCTATGATTTAGAGTAGGAGTGACAGTCCATAAAAAAACATAATGAAACCGATTTACTTTTAGGATAAGCAAAAATTGTCCTAAAAAGCTGTTCACTTGTTTATTTTCTCTGTAGAATGGGACATTTTTGCTGATGTTTTCTTTTTCTTTCATCTCTTTTTTTTCTACAGAGTAAAAGCGAATGGTAAATCGCTTTTAATGTTCGTTCCCAGGTTTTATTAGATTATCGATAGCGTTAATGAACTAGATGATTGATTTTCAGGGGTCATAATTACAGGAAGCAACAAATCAAAAGCCCATAAAAACGGACGTATTCGGTCCACATTGAGGGTCTGAATGGAGTAAATTACGCCAAGATAGTCGGTGATAAATACCCGCATAAACCCACAATGTAAAACGGTGTTGAATTGTCAATAAGAACACATCTATTCCGTCATGTTACAAAAGAAAAAAAGGGAAGCAAATAAAAACGAAAGAGCGAGGTAACTATTACGAGCGATAAAGGTAGGTTACTGTAATATTTTTTTTTGTATACAACGCAGTATTTTTCCAGATTTTATAGCCTGGAAATAAAAAATGAGTATTAGACCTATGAACTATATGATTAACATTTTTTTCGGACAGATATACTGGTTAGGACAAACAAAGGTAAGTTTTATATATATCGTCCAAACAAATGTGTTTTACAGAACAGTCGGCTGGAGCTGTAAAATACAACGACTGCATCTTTGCGGAACGGTAAGAGCCCACCACCACCACAAAGTGTGTCCTGGATAAGACATTTTACAATCTAATGATGAGGCTCCAGTCTTCATTGCCATTGCTCCCGGGTCCACTATGACAGGGAATGCTTATACCTGATAGCACATATCTTTTGGTCAGAACTTTTTGAATATTTAAACTTTGTTAAAACTCAAGCGAATTGTTAAAATAGAAATACTTGATCCTTTAACTGTATATAAACAAATGACTGATGTTTAATTGAATTTTTTATTTGTAGCAATACTTGGAACCATTTAATTGTGTGTAAACGAATGAGTTAGAATGAATAGAACAGTTACAGCTAAATATTAATACTTGAAACTCTAACTGTGTGTCTAAACCGAATTGTTGGTAACACAAAGCAATATTTGGATCCTTTTCTCTGTGGACAAATAAATGAATAGTGTTTAATAGAATGATTAAAGTTAAATGGCAATGCAACCACTTCACGATCTGCAAACAAATGATTAATATAAAATAGAATGAATAGTGTTATATAACAATAATTTAAACCATTTAACTGTGTAGAAACAATAGCAATATGGGGATGAAAACAAATTAGTTCTCATTTAAAAATTAAATTACCTACACACCTGGCTCAGTTGGCTGGGGCTGTAGAATGCACCCACTTCCCTCAATGACTGTCCTAGATATAACACTAAACAATCTGACGGAGAGGTTCCAATAATGCAGGAGCTTTGCGGAATTCAGAGTACTTCTTCATTGCCATCGCTCCCAGGTCCATTCTGGCCCGGAGTGGTAGCATCTGATAGTCTCTTACCAATGGGTCAAATAGAACGAAACTAAATACTTATGCTAAACTGAATTTCTTGAAACAGAAGTGTTTTTGACATTGAAACTGTACTTACACGAAACTGAATTGTTTGAAATAGAACTGTTTTGACATTCAACTGGGTGTGGACAAAACTATACGTATACGAAACTGAATTTTTTGAATAAGACCTATTTGAAATAGAAATGTTTTTGACAATTAAACTCTGTACTCATGCAAAACTGAATTGTTTGAAATAGAACTGAATATTTGTATAAAAATGGATTAGGCGTTAAATAACCTACATGCCATTAAACCCAAACAACCTACCAACCTATGCTCTATGAGTGCAAGCAAATGATTGAGGTTAAATTGTGAGAGTCATATAACATATAACAATACTTGGGATAATTTAGATGTGTTCAGGAAAATGATTGGTTGTAAATTGAAATTATCGAAACCATTTAACTGTGTGAAAAAAAGTTAGCTTAGGCTCGTTTGAAAATGTTATCGAGAAACTGTGTTCACAAATAATATATATTTGATATCTATGTATGAGAAATATTTGGCGTATAAAACCAAACCAAACCAAACCAAACCAAATCCTATATATATAATTTATATGTATGAATAGGATTAGGCATCAAATAACTTACAATGGTTAATATGCCATAAAACCAAACCAAACCAAACCAAACCAAATCCTATATATATATATATATATATATATATATATATGACCTGGTTTTGGCATTAAATCACCTAAAGGGATTGATATGCCACAAAACCAAACCAAACCAAATCCTATATATCGAGAGAGTGTTCGCCAATGGTCCGGGAGACTGAGGTTGAATCCCAGGTCGAGTCATACTAAAGACTAAAACAATGGTACTTGATGCTGTCTTGCTTAGCACTCAGCACTATAAGGTAAGGATCAAGGGTAAAGTTGAGCAATCCAGGAAATGAAGTTGCGCCCTCCCCTACACATCGGTGTAGTAGCTATTGAAAAGAGAACCTTCGGGTTACAAACTTTACTTTTTTTATTTTATATATATGAACAGGATTTGGCATTAAATAACCTACAATAGTTGATATGCCATAATATCAAATCAAACTTAATGTGTTTTTCACCGTGACTGAGAAACATCCACTGAAATGTGTGTTAGTTTATAATTTTTTTTTCACCAAATGTGAGTTTACTTTTCCATCAAATTGTTACCTTTTTGTGTGGACATGTTTTGTGTTTATTCTAAACGCAGTGCAAATTTTGTGTTTTAAGATATGACGTAAATTATGTACATTATTAATATTAGTCAAGACGAACCGTTCAAAAGTTAAACAAATGCTAAATCCAGGTTAAAATTCTACAAAGTGGGTGTGTATTATGCACGAGAATTTTTTTCTACAATATCGTCACCCAGAGTTAAGGTGCGCGTTCTTCGTTCAGTAATAGAATGATTTGTAAGACACGAAATATAAAATAGAAAGCGTGTGGCTATCGAGAAGAAGGTCATATTGCAGTATTATTTAATTAACCTTAAATCCGAGCAGAACATTTAGTTGACCCGAGAGCTTCTCGTATCCCTTTCATATTTGGGTAAAATACATTATGTTGACAGCTAGTGTCCGTGGAGGACGATCAGATGGAAATCTCTCTGGCATCTCGATATAATTGCAATCAAGGCAGTAATTTAATTTATAGAAGTATTACAGTTATTGCATTTATGAAGAAATAAACATAAAAAAGGACAATATGATCAATATTATACTTGACTAGCAGTACTTAATCTTATTAAGTACTGGTTGTAAGATGGTCAGTACTAAAAAATTAAAGACGTGGTATCGCTGTTGAGGATACTGTGCACAAGTTTGAACAAGTCTTGGAACAATATCTCACAAAACTGCACTCCTTCTACCCATTAAGCAATCCACCCAAGCAAAGTGACTAAAACATGCCAGGAACTGATGGAGAAGTAAGGGCAAATTCCTTTGCAAGGTTCTCCTACACATGGGCACAAAATTGTTGGCCGAGGTTCTCCTACACATGGGTACACCAGTGTTGGCCAAGGTTCTCCTACACATGGGCACGCCAGTGTTGGCCGTGGTTCTCCTACACTTGGGCACACCAGTATTGGCCGAGGTTCTCCTACACATTGGCACACCAGTATTGGCCCAGGGTCCCCTACACATGGGCATACCAGTATTGACCGAGGTTCTCCAACGCATGGGCACACAAGTGTTGGCCAATCTGCAAAACCTTAATTTATCAGCATTTCATTTAGAGGGTCAACAAAGTACGATGGCCGATGGGGACAGATGGCGGGAGAGGATCAAAGGAATCCGTGAAGTAAGGGGTTCTGATAAAATGAAACTGAAATTTTTCCTAGCGGTAGCCGTGTAAGGACTAGTGTATGGCTGCACTACGATGACTTTAACGAACTACCGTTACAAGCATACGTTTATTTTTTTAGGATTGAGCATTTAATCTCTGATTCCTCTCTTGCTTTTCTTAATATTCTCAGATGTACTTGGACAGTTCTGAACTATTTGGGTATCGTTCCTTTCTAAAATAAGTTCTTTCAATTATTCACATGGTTTCTTTGTTGGCTCGAGAGTTCTTTAACCATTTAAACACACACATACACACATGCACACACACACACACAAATATATATATATATATATACTTAGAGAAACAGATACAAACATCTTTATATCTGTATGCATACATATGAGTCTACAATTGATTAAACGTATGCACACTGTCTAAATACTGATTTTACGGAGCATATTTAACTTAATGGATATAATGCACACAAAACTGAATATATGTGTTACAACCAAACAGGCGACATTTCCACACTAGACGGAACCTCTCTGAAACTAGTAGACAAATTCACCTACCTAGTAAGCAGCGTCTCATCAACCGAAAAAGACATCGACACACGACTAACGAAAGCATTGACAGCTATCGATAGGCTATCGATCATATGGAAATCAGACCTGACCGATAAAATGAAACGCAGTTTCTTCCAGGCAGCGGTCGTATCGATACTGCTATATGGGTGCACTACTTGGACGCTAACTAAACGTCCCGAGAAGAAGCTAGACGGCAATTACACAAGAATGCTGCGAGCAATATTGAACATATCCTGGCGGCAACACCCAACAAGGCACCAACTATACGGCCACCTGCCTCCCATCACGAAAACTATCCCAATTAGACGAACCGACACGCAGGACACTGCTAGAGAAGCAAGGGCGAGCTCATCAGTGAAGTACTCCTATGGACCCCCGCATATGGCCAAGCAAAAGCAGGACGACAGCTCGAACATACATATAGCAGCTATGTGTGTATACGGAATGTAGCCCAGAAGACCTGCCAGAAGCGATGAATGATAGGGAGAAGTAGCGAGAGAGGGTCAGAGATATCCGTGCTAGCGGCACGACATGATGATGATGATGATATATACAGCCACTAGAGTATCTTGCTTTTAATATTTTTTTTAAAAGCATCCTTTTTTCAGACACCTCTAGATCAAAAGAATTTCTGAAGGAGATTCATGGAATGCGGTTTGGAAGTGAGTTCGAACTTCAGTCGCCTTATTGCGTAATTGGATTTTTTCATGGATTTTAGTTTAAGAAAAAAAGTATGAAATAAATACACACGCACACACACTCACACTCACTCACTCTCTCTCTCTCTCTCTCTCACACACACACACACACATATATATATATATATATATATAATTTTCATTTTTATACCTATTTCTATAACTCTGGTGGCGTGAAAAATAGCAGAGGTAAAAATTCAATAAATAAAAGACTAAAAGACGTTTTCATCCGTACTTCTTGAAAATAATCAACCAGCACCGCAATGTCAAGCCAAATGAAAATACACCGACAGAGTTACCAGAGCTAATACACTAAATAGAGCTAAGTTAGAATACCTAAAAGGCCAGAAACTATCTACCTAGTTTTGGAGATGGTTTGTTTTAAAAGAAATATCTTATTTAACAATTTTTTCTTGTTGCCTCGAGTGAGTCCTCGTAGCATATAAATGGAATCCCTCTGTTATTTGACCCCTCCCACACACACACATTGAGCAGAAATGGGATCGGTATAATGCATCATGGTGAAGTTATATTGGCGCCAGTTTTGTCGGTTATATTAAACAACCCGGTGACCCGAAGTAAGCAATAAGCTACCTGCCGGAATGGGAACAAAGAAAAAATGGACAAACACTCTCAAATGTTGTGCAATTGTCCAAAAAAAATTTTGAGAATTATATTGCGAGGCAATGGATATAAAATCCAGTCCCATCCCAAAAGAAGAGGGATTAGGTTCCAACCGGCAATGTTGGGCAATTCTAAATCCAAGAGTTGAATTCGGAATTTTTATCCGCTGTATTCGAAAAAACAGTAGCGAGCAAGAGTACCAGAAACATTTCCATGATGTCTCACCATATTTCCAGCACCAACCTCAATAGCTGTAACGTCATAGCGCTATTAGGTTCACTTTTGGATTTATACCCTTGGGAAATGTATTAACCCCTTTATCCCTCCCGCTATGGCTACATAGTATCACAGCTGCCCTTCTACAAAGATGCCCATGGCATTATATAACCCATAAAAGTTCATAAGCCATTAAGCAAAGAAATCAAATCAAAGTAATTAGATTCCATGTGGATATATACAATATAAATTCTAACATCACAATAGATGCAAATATGTATAAATGTTCATATTAAAATTATATATATATATATATATATATATATATATATATATAGGATTCTCACTAATCGGCACACGTATACACAAACATACTTGTATAAAAACACACATACGCACACATACACACGCGCACACATACACATATATATATATGCTCACATGTACATGTATTCTTCTTCAAACTTCCATTCCTACTTTGAGATACAAATGTACAGTGTATGTTAATTATAAACTATTTATGTGCATACATACACGTAAAATTTCGTGTCTGTACACTATATATATATATATATATATATAGTGTATGTGTGTGTCTGTGTGTGCATTCAACAAAATTTTGACCTCTGCATCAGCTAGAGTTTTCACGTCAAGTCAAAATATTTTAATAACATAGGAAAACCCGAGGATCATCTACCTTGTTACTAAGCAGTGCTTTTGTGTAATGGAATGTTTTCAACCCTTGTTAGAAGTCATCCAGAGAACTTTGTATCTTTGATACCAAGACATTTACCCTCCACTCCTCCCTCTCCCTTTTCTTTCTTCCTCTGTCTCTCTGTCTCTCTCTCCCTCTCTCTTTCTCTCTCTATTTTTCTCTTTCTTTGTCAATAAATATATATATATATATATA
The DNA here is from genome assembly GCA_963585895.1 of Sepioteuthis lessoniana. Taxonomy (NCBI): domain Eukaryota; kingdom Metazoa; phylum Mollusca; class Cephalopoda; order Myopsida; family Loliginidae; genus Sepioteuthis; species Sepioteuthis lessoniana. The sequence goes on along the minus strand of CAUZXS010005307.1, from coordinate 72,711 downwards.
TATATATATATATATATTTATCTATCTTTTCGTCTTTGGCAGAGGCATCAAGTCTCTACTTCTCCTTTACTCTCTCTCTCTTTCTCTCTCTCTCCCTTTGTGTATCTGTGTGTTTCTCTTTCTCATTCCCTCCTTCTCTGTTTCTTTCATTTTTTTCTATCTGTTGATTTCTGTACCCACCCCTCTCTCTCTCCCTCTCTCTAAATAAATACATATATATATATATGTTTATCTGTCTTTGGCATGGAGGCGCCAAGTCTCCTCTTCTTCCTTACTCTCTCTCTCTCTCTCTCTCTTTGTCAATCTGTGTGTTTCTTTTTCCCCTTCCCCACTTCTCAGTCTTTGTTTTTTTCAATCTGTGGATCTCTCTCTCTCTCTCTCTCTCTTTGTCAATCTGTGTGTTTCTTTTTCCCCTTCCCCACTTCTCAGTCTTTGTTTTTTTCAATCTGTGGATCTCTCTCTCTCTCTCTATCTATCTATCTTACGCTCACTTTCTCCCTCCCTCCTTCTCTCCTTTTATCTTTCTTGTATAAGGCATTTGATAAAGAAGTCGATAGACCAATTGATGTACATTGCGACCTGCTTTAAGACAGTGATCAAATCACAAGCATGAGATGAAACCCGGATGCTTCGATTTGGTTGTTGGGCGGCTTGAGATAATATGAAAAACCTGTAAAGTTAGGTGGGAGGGGCTTACGTTTAGGATGAAACTTGTGCTATGAAACCAAAGGTACTATTTACCAACCCCTCCGCTCGGGCAGGATATGACACAAGGTCAATTTTTAAGCGGAGTTTAACAGGTTTGAATTCAGAGTTTTCCTTCTCCTAGACTAGTTGCCTCACCAAGGCTGAAGAACCTAGTCCGTCCTACTATTTACCCATAGCTGGAGGGAGAATAAGGGGGTTCATACCTTTCCCAAGGGTATTTGCCCGAAAGTGAACGTAATAGCGCGACTGGAGTACGAACTCGCGTACTACGATTCCGCAGTGCATCGCTTTAACCATTACACCACGAGGACACCCCAAAGGTTGTTATTTTGGAGATGAAGTTCTCCAGAATAAGAAAGTCAATGCCAGCATGAATATGCTAAAACGGAGCCAGTAAACTTCGGGAAAAAGTTTTCCTTTTATTTCGGTCATTTAACAACAATGAAAAATGGCGGGGAAAAAATCAAAAACCTTTTTGTCTAAATAGCCAATCGTAATTCTTTTCGTGTCAGTTGCATCTACATCAACATCAACCACACAAGGATTGCTCCAACAGCCTGCAACCCTTGAACTAATCTGGCAAATATCTTGTCCTTCTGAGGTATCCCTACAAATTCTTTCATTAATTTTTTTTTTTGCCTTAATGGTATCTGCATGTAATTTTTTTTTTTCATATTTCTACGTTGTTTTTTTTTTTCACCGGGCTTGATAACTTTCTTGTTGTCAAGTTCTGTTTCTTCTATTTTTTTTTTTTTTTTTCCTTTATTCATTACAATCAGTACGCATTTTTCATATTTGAGACTTTTTCATGCCAGCGTTACCTAATGGTTTCTCACTGAAGTTTAAGTGACAGCAAGTCTCGTCGAGTCTCCAGGACTCTTCTCAGTATTCTGGCTCATCTTAATAATGCTGTAGTCTGAATGGCCTCTACTTGGCCTCTTATGGTCAAGTCTTCCAGTCCCTTAACCAATCCTGGCGAATTGTTACAAGTACACCAACCAATTGGTATTACCCCACAGTCATGTTTCTTAGTTTGTTCGTTGTTTTTTCTTTCGTTCTCTAGAAAGGTCTAGGTACTTATCTCTCTTTTTGCTTTCTTTTATTTTAACTCTGTGGTCTGCTGAGACGGTGAAATCCACTATTCAGCATATTCTCTCTCTCTCTTTTTTTTTTTTTTTTGTCGTTGTTGTTGTTGACTATCACTAGGTCTGGTCGTTAGGCCGAGATTAGATGACCCGTTTGTATCTCAAAATCCCAGAGAATTTTCGGCGTCCCATTCTTTATTATGAATTCGGTTTTGTGCATATACCATTTGGTAATATGGTCAAATTCTAATCTCTTGCATAATTCGTTGTGAATCAACTTTCTTACCCAGTTGAGCTGGCTTTTCAATGAAATCTGAGAGAAAGCAAGTCTCTTCTGGTCTCCTGGTTTCTTCAAAGTGTCTTAGCTGATTTTAACAGTGATGTAGTCTGAATAGTTTCAAATCTTCTTCCGATATCTTTTCCCTAATAAGGGCTTTGGGTACCCTTCCAAGTAATCCAACAATAATTTGTATTACCCTCACCTTCACATGCCACAGTTTTTTCAACTCTCTGGCAAGATATAGATATTTGTTTATAATAGCGGACAGTTAAACTTCAGTTGGTACGAAAAGAAATCTGTGTGAAAGCCAAGGGTACCTGTCTAGTCTAGTTTACGGCTTTCAGCTTGCCTAGCAACTATAGCAGGACCAGTCGTTTACCCTCAGTTTGTATATTTACCTATATATATGTATATATATGCTGTGGCCCCGGAAAAGGTCACTAATGAAAACACAAACACGGATATTAGATAACAGATTATATTACACAAGAAAGATAGAGTTACATAGAAAAGGTAAGAAGTCTCGTACTGTTCGTCTAACACCGATAGTGATCTGCCCTTCTGGCAGCAAAATCTCTGTACAAATACGGTTAGAAGAATCCATTATAGTAAGATGGGTAAGGTTCCCACAACAATATATATATATATATATATATAAATCTATTCATTGCTATCAAAATATTCATGCATATCAGTCTACTTTTATCTATTTATATATGCTTGGAGAAAAAGATAGATCGAAACAATGCAATGATTCTGCGTAATGTTTTAAACAAATCTTGGAAGCATCAACCTCACAATAGTAGTTGTTCGGCCATTTACTTCTCATCAAGCAAATCATCTAAGAAAGACAGCGATCTGCAGGTAAAATAAGGAGGAGTTTATGTGCAGAGTTCACTCATAGAATTTAACCCATAGACACGCCAATGTTGGCTGACCAGTAAAAACTTACATTCATCAGCTTTGTGCGGGCCCTGGATGCCGTCTAGATGACTTGCCTTGAGCGATGGCCGATAGGGTTGGATAGTCAAAGATACCCTGCTGTTGGCATGTCTTGATGACGATGACAATGATGATAAATGCCTATATTCATATATGACAGTTCATCCATGAACAACTACCCATGAAATAGTTTGGTTGTTTGGGGTTTATGGCATATCAACCTTTGTAGGCTACTTAATGCCAATTCCATTTTTATACAAATAATCAGTTCTATTTCAAACAGATCAGTTTAACCAACAAAAATAGTTTCATTTCAAACAATTCATTTTAGCATAAGTACGCAGTTTTAAAATAAGTACACAGCTTCAAAAACACTTCTTTTTCAAGCTATTCAGTTTAGTCAAACAGTTCTAATTTAAACAATTCAGTTTACCATAAAGTATGCAGTTTAGTTCTATTTAACCCGTCGATAGGGTCCTATCAGGTGCTACCACACTGGATAATATTAGATCCGGGAGTGATGGAAATAAAGTGGGGTTACACATTCCACTAAGCTCCAGCTTTACTGGAACCTCACCGTCAGATGGTTAAATGTCATATACAGGACACTCGTTAGCGGGGGTGTCTTACCCCTCTCCAGACGTGCAGTAAGTGTATTTTACAACCCCAGCTATCTGTGAAATAGTTCTGAAAGAATTTGTCCGAAAGCTGAAAACCGTCAAAATTTCAATTGGTAGTTTTCACTGTAAGCAGTTTACTATACTTATTTGATTGCTACAGTACAATAGCTGCTTTTTATCTTATTCTTTTTTAAATTTTCATAGAAAGGAGTACATTAGTGTGCTATTAAAATCTGCGATGCCTTCAAAGTCTGTATACATAGAAATGTCTTTCTTAGGCGGATGGCTGCTTTTTATCAATTTCTTTTTTGAATTTTCATAGAAGGGAGTAAATTAGTGTGCTATTAAAATCTGCGATGCCTTCAAAGTTTATATACATTGAAGTTTCTTGGGGGGATGGCTGCTTTTTATCTTTTTCTTTTTTAAATTTTCATAGAAGGAAGTACATTAGTGTGCCGTTAAAATCTGCGATGACTTAAAGTTTATATGCATAGAACATTCTTTCTAGGATGGATGGCTGCTTTTTATTCTTTTTTAAATTTTCATAGAAAAGTACATTGGCGTACTGTTAAAATCTGTGATGCCTGCAAAGTTTATATGCATAGAACGTTCATTCTTGGACGGAACAAAGCCTTAACAGTTTGGGTAGAATCCCCTGCATCTCAGTATGGACCTTAACCGTATACTCTATATTTTAGGGTATTAGGTCTGCTACTTCTTTTCGGGCTCTGTATTTCAATAATTAAAGTAAAGTAAATAATGTTGGCGACCGTAGTAAAGGGCGACCAAAAGGCTCCCTTTTCAATAGCTACTACACTGAAGTGTAGGGGAGGGAGCTATTTCTTTCCCTATATTTCTCGACTTTACCCTTGATACATATATTGCTGTGTGCTAGGCAATGAGGTATCAAGTACCATTTTTAAAGTCTTTGGTATGACGCGACTAGGGATTGAACCCAGGTCACTCTATCAACTAGGTGAATGAGCCGGTTACAGTAAATAGCAAAGGATAAGGCACCCTATTTTTTTTTAGATTTTGAGCTCAAAATTTTGAGATGCGTATTATATACAAGAACTATGTAATTTACTTTTTTCCGGCTACATGCCTAACGATATTAGGGACTGGATAACTGAAAGTAAGTTATATCTATAGTCCAAACTGAACAAGTCCTGGAGGCAACACCCGACAAAGCAGCAGTTGTACGGCCACCTACTACCAATCACGAAAACTATCCAAGTAAGACGAACCAGACATGCAGAATCGGTGAGAGAAGCGGGGACGAACTTATAAGCGACGTACTCCTGTGGACCCCTTCACATAGGCGATAAAAGGAAGGACGACCAGCTAGAACCTATATACAACAGCTCTGTGCGATACAGGATGTAGCCGGGAGAGATGGGCGATAAAGACGGGTGGTGATAGAGGGTCAGGGAGATCCATACTGGTGGCGGGACATGATGATGATGATGATGATGATAGTCTAAATTATCATATATTACAGTGTTTGAGTAACTCTCCTACATCACGAGTCCCTTGTGATCACGTGACAGGATTAATCGAGGAATCCGCCTCTTTCACGAACAGACCTTGACAAGCGCAGAGGTGGTAGTTCGCTCCTTAGCGACGAGTACATGGGGCTTCCCTCCTTTATTTTCCAGGCCTGAGAAGAGTAAGTGGTTTTCACCTTTTTGCTGTGTGAACTTTTCTGTTTATTCTATGAACGCTCTTGTATAGCCCTGGACGGGAACTGAGTTCCCTACAAGTATTGTAGACAATTAAATGTCATATCATATTAATTGACTTGTTCTGTTTCCAACCGAATATTCTGTTAGGTTACTCTCTTTAGCATAACCTAATGCGATATAAGAAACGGGGTCTTATCTACGAATTATCACCACGTTGAATCTTAAAAATACTGACCCTGACGAGCCAACATTTAATTACTTCGTGTCAGCACGGTTTTGCGTTTGCCATAGTATTACTGGCACAGTGTCGTACCGGAACATTCGTTTCGATTCAGAGAATATTTCGGCGAAAGAAATGCACATTTCAAAATAGCTGTCTCATTTCCTAGTCTTTCTCGTGTTTGAGTTTGATGTTAACAAAACTTTTCCCTCCCCTTCTCTTCTTTATTTTCTTTCGTTTTTTTTTTGTTTTTGTTTTTTTGTTTTTTTGTTTTGGCTAGAGTACTTTACTACTATGAAGCATCTATTGTGAGAGTGGGAGGCAGCTGTAGCTTGGCATTCTTCGTCTGTGCACCTATAGTAGGAGATTTTTGTCCCTTTTTTGCTTATATGTCTTGAGTAAGTATGATTGAAGACAGAGCTGAAGCTATTAGAGCACTGAGCACTCCTTGACCAATGTATTTTAAAAACAACTCGGCCTTATTTTTTGCCCAGTTGGAATCATAATTCGAAATAAGAAGTATAAGCAACCAAAAGACAAAATACCATTTAACCGTATCTCGGTTGCCTTCCGAGGTCTTACGATAAGTGAGAGAACTTATTGTCTCCTTACTTAAGGAAAAGCCTTTCACTAAACTGGGGAACGAGCTTATTAAGAGAACATCGCTGTCTCAGCAAAAGAGGCTATCTCAGCTTCTCCATGAAGAGAGGTTACGTAATTGCATTTCATGGCAGTTCCCGAGAAGACACCAGATTTTAGCTGGAGAGGGAAACTAAGAGAATCTAGTCAGCCAAAATTTCCTCCAGCGTCTCGAAGCGGAGTATCACAACATACAAACGGCCAAAGGTGAGGAGGCTCCCATCAAAAAATTGACTATTATGGCAGATGATATGGCAGACCTAGCTTCCTAGAGCACGGCTTCCATTCTGAGGGTGCAGACTCCTGAGATGCAGTAACCGTGATCCCGTACTATACGATCCTTTTGTGTACGATTCGCCCAATAAAAGCCTCCGTCATCCTCTCAGTGTCATTTGTCTAGTCCTCTGTCAACCATTTTTATTTACGAACTGTTTTCGGGATCGACGTCCTCAGACTTTACCTGTTCCAGCAAAAACGTGAACATGTCCATATTTGCTCTAAATACTGTGTAATTTTTTGGTTTGAGGCATAATGCAAAAAATAACTTAAAGTCTAAAAATAAGAATATAAGTTATTATTTTAGTCTCTACGAAAAGTGAACTAATTCTAAATTCAGATTAAATTTAGCAGCTACAAAATCTAAAAGAATCAGGGCGTAATTTACCGTGGAATTTTTTCCTGAATTTCTTTGACCAAAATTATTAATGGGTATTAAATATGATTGAGTGTAATTCACAAATAATTACAGTATTTAAAACACAATGTTAATTGTGGGTGAGGTGATTGTGAAGACCAATAGCCTGTTTCTAATCTTTGTTATTGTTTTTTATTTGTTTTCTTTTAAAGGATGCAGACTTCATAAAACATCCATGGCCCACTCGGCAGGGGCTGTAAAATACACCAACTACCCAACGCAGTGGCATAGTCAGCTGGGTCTATATGATATACCAACTCCATTTCTGCAGAGAGGTGGGACCCACTACCCTGCAATAAATGTCCTATATATGACACTAAACGATCAAATTGTGAGTTTCCAGTAATGCTGGAGTTTTGCGGAATGCAGAGTACTCCTTTATTGCCATCGCTGGTCTACTCAAGCCTGGAATGGTAGCACCAGATAGAGTCCTATCTATGGGTCAAATAGAACTAAACTGCGTACATATACAAAACTGAATTGCTTGAAATAGGACTGTTTTCACATTTAATCTACTTAATAATGCTAAAATGAATTGATTGAAATGGAACTGTTTTTGACTTTGAAACTTTACTTACGCTAAACTGAATTACTTAGACGATACTGAATTGTTTTATTTAGAACTGTTTGACTAAACTGAATTGCTTGAAATAGAATTTTGTTTTACAATTAAACCGGGTACTAATGCTGAACTGAATTGTTTTAAATCGAACTGTTTATTTGTATATTAAATTGGATTTGGCATTAAATAACCAACAAAGGTTGAAATGCCATAAAACCCAAACAAACCAAAATCAAACCAAACTAAAACATCCATTCAGATTCTTTTTGAATCGTTTATTTTGTTAATCCTACAATCACTGAAATTCGGTCATTCACTTGATGTTTTGGTAAGTAAACGTCTGACGCGTTGAACGACAAGAAAACTCACGACTATATACTGAAATAGGATTAATTTAAGCAGTGGCTCAGCTTAACATAATCTAAGGATTGTTTTTCAAAGACTTTTTCACTACTTACCCCACTCTTCCGGAAAGCAAAACCCATTCCGCCGTCTATCCAACAGATAACAGTGACAGTGCAGTTCTTGATTCAGGGTATGGCCATACTCAAAAGTGCTCAAATGCTAGTCGGCAGAGCAGTATAAAACTAAAAGCAATTTAAAACGCGCTTTCTTATGGTTGTTTCATGATTAATAGTTTAGTATGTCTTCTACGGGATATAAAACACAATCATCAGACGGATTTTCGTTTTAGCAAAAAACGTTTCATCTAACGATTATGTTTTCCTAAAACCATGGTATTTCGTTTTACTAAGGGAAGTGATATTTAGATATAAACTAGTATATATACATGCAGATAGAAACATATATCTATCTTTTTCTTTCTCACTTACTCTCTCTCTCTCTCAATACACACACATATATATATATATATATATATATATATATATATATATATATATATATATATATATATGTTGTATATTGACCTTCGACCTGGCCAAACATGCTATTCCAAAGTGATGCACCGGAAGGAAGTGACACATTCCAATGGCCAGTAATCGAAAAAAATCGCGGAGGCGGATTTGGTTGAGGAAATGGTACACTCATAGACTGATGCACCGGAAGAGAGTGACCTCTGAACTGCATGACAGTTATTTCCGCTTTATGACGATCAAACATGCCATTCCAAAGATTGAGTGGGCGATTGAGTGGGCGATTGAACAATTATATAACTCGGTGGACAGGATGTCAGACCGGTTGGAGTCAGACGAGTTGGAGTCAAACGAGTTAGAGACGAGAAGTGGTAGGGAAAGCCATACCCGACCGAAGGGGCCCTCGGGACCCCCAGTAGATTTGGAGACCCGTTGTTGACAAGATGTGGTAGAGGAAGCCAGCACTCAGCAGAAAGCTGAGCCCCCGGGCCTCCAGTTAAGCATCAGGAGAACGAGAAAGACACAACGCTGATGGAGGGTCAATATATCGCAGTCTTTGTTCAGTCCCCAACTCCCTGTCACACGCAAACATTACAAATAATGTGAGAGGTATATATTTTTAAAGAAGTTTCCCTCGTCTTTATTATCGTGTCGTTATGATTCTTTCTGCATGAATCTGCATATGAGTATATAACATATATATTGAAAGAAATGAAGATAGATATGTTTCTTTCAGCAGACATATATCTTTGTCTATACTGGATGCAACGTATGCATGCTATGTCTAAGTCGTGGTTTTCGGAGCATATTCGACCCGCCAAGCATGCGTTTTACTCAGGTGGCTTCCTTTGTTGAATGTGCTTTAACACAAGTTTTAGCACATCTACTTTTGAATTCAGAGTCGTTTATCTTCACTGGCCGCCAACCACGACTAGAAGTCCACACTTATCTTTCTATTCTACCAAGAGCCGATTTTTAAAGAAAAAAATTAATTAACAACGTTTCCAAATGCATTACAGTGAAATGGACGCTGTCTCAGCTGAAATTAAAATTGTTAAGCCGATTATATTTTTTTGTGCTAGATAATCAATACGAGATTAGTCCATTTGTTCTTGTATCATTCTTTTGAAACCAGAAGCCATTTACTTCTATATTTTAAAGAATTTTAAAATTTGTTTTCACAGGTTATAAATGACTTTACGATTTTTACAATTGGAATAAAAAAGAATATCCTCGTATTTTCTAAATTAATTTTAATGCGAAGATGTGTGATATATTAAAATATAATTACATATTGTGATATATTGCAATATAATATATTGTAATATATAGTAATATTGTAATATATAGTAACAAATTGTTATATAATAATATATTGTAATGTATTGTAATATGATACGAGGATCATTAAATAAGTTTCCAGACTTTATTCGTAGGGACACTTTTATTGATAGTACACACATGAAACTCTAGTCCCCTTCGAAGTCATCTCCTCCGGCTGCAATGCACTTGTACTGTTCCAAAAACTTCTGGAAGGCCTCGTGGAAGTCCTCTTGTGTGAGCGTGTTAATGATCTTCGTCACCGCATTTTTCATCTCAATTGTCTCATGACGACAGCTTCTGAGCTTTGGGAATAACCAAAAGTCACAGGGAGCAACGTCTGGACTATAGGGAGGGTGAGGAACTGTCTTGGTGCCCATCTTGGTCAAATAATCTGTGACAAGGATGGAGTTGTCCTGGTGGAAATGCCACTGACCCGATTTGAAGAGTGCTGGCCTCTTCCGACGGAATCTCTTCCTGAACTCCCTTAAAACCTAAACATAGTAACCCTTTGGCCAATCAACTCTGGTGTATTGACTTCCTTAGTCATCCTACAATTCTCATCATCCCTCACAGACTCCCTGCTTTCCTTGAATGTCTTATGCAACTCAAAAACTGATGCTCGATTCATGCAAGATGCTTCAAAATCAGTCTGAAGCATTCCATACGTTTCTGTGGCATCATTTTTTCCAAGTTTAAAACAGAATTTTTTTTGCATATCGTTCTTCTAAAGTGTCCTCACGTCCACATTGCATTTTCGAAATTCACCAGCTGTGACAATCAAGCTTTAGTAGGATGTATTCGAATTCCTGCTGTAGCTGTTCATTTGAAGCTGAAATCATAAAAATTGGTCAGTCATCTCATAAGATGTATAGCAATAACATACTGAGTTTTCAAGAGTCTACGACAATCTTAAATGCCTGTACAAAAAAGTCTTGAAACTTATTGAAGGTACCACGTATAATGTAATATATTGATATATAATATATTGCAGTATATTGTTATATAATAATATATTGTAATATAATAATATATGGTAATATATTGTAATATAATAATATATTGTAATATATTGTAATACAATAGTATTTTGTTATATATAAGGTGACACAAAAAAAAGCAGAAACCATATATTTTTGACTGAAATTCATATATTTAATTCTTGCCTTTTCTTTTTTTCTGGATATGAAGTTGATTCTGTGCATAAAAAATTGGGACGTTAGTATTCACCAACATGTCCAGAAGATCGAGTGTACAAAATTAGAATTATTTTGCTTTATTTTTTGTAGAAGTAATAAAAAAGTTTATGGGTTCAATTTTTTTTGGGGGGGGGTCACCTTGTATTATAATATATTTGCTTATGTGTTGCATTGATGAATCCTGACCAAAGTTTCCGGAGCCAAAGACAAGATAAAAAGATGACAACTAGTCCATGAAAAACGAAAAAGTCAGACACGCGGTCCCAGAAAAATACAACTCACTTTATTTGGGAATTTCTCCCTCTCTCTGGGAAGACGTAGTCTGGTATTTTTGAGTCGATGAAAGACTTGCTGGTGCTTTGATCAGTCGTGAACCACTCCCATTGGGTGTAGACTCGCTAACTCTGAAATATAAGCTCCTTGTTTTCTCTGCTTACCTCGGGAAGGTTCCAGTTTGACTCTTTCTTCACGGGTCATGCAAACGGTCAATAGGTTCACCGAAGGTGGAAAGGCTGAAACTAGATTACACATGTACTAACGCGAACACTTAGCATGCGCACACAAATACGTACATATATATATATATCTATAAATGTATGTGTGTGTGTGTAAAGGTGCACTAAATAATTTATGTATTAATTTACTAAGTCATACGAATTGAGTACTCAATAAAGCTTGAACTCACTCGTGAAGGTTTGCTAGTCTAGTTTGCTAATCATTACACCACCTGAAGTACCTAAAATGATATATTTATACGAGTTGTAATACTAGTCTATGGTTTGTAAAGAGTGAAAAGAAAACAGATGATAGAAAAGGAATTTATTAATATCAACAAAAAGTCACCTTCACAGTACGGATTTCCTTGACTCTGTCTCTACCTGTCTCTGTCTTTCTCTCTCTCTCTCTCTCAATCTCTATTGTCTATCGTTCTAGGAAGGTCTTTGAATCTACACCCAGTGTCCGCATAGAGCTGGAGTAAATAGGTTCTTGTTTGTTGCCAACACTGGCGCGTCCATGCGTAGGAATACTTCACTTATGAGATTGTTTGGTTTGGTTTGGTTTGGTTTCTTTGTTTAATGGCATATCAACTATTTTTAGGTGATTTAATGCCAAAGCCATTCTCATAGAAGAACAGTAGTGGTACTATTTAACCCATAGCTGGGAGGATAAGGGGGTTGGCCGAAAGTGAACGTAATAGCGCGACGGGAGTACGAACTCGCGTACTACGATACCGCAGTCCATCGCTTTAACCATTACACCACGAGGACACCCCCTTATGAGATTGTCTTTGTACCTCGCACGTTTGGATGTTTTTGAAATGGGAGGTAAGTGACCGTACAGATGTCATTTTGTCGCATGTTGCTTCCAGGATTTCTTCAAAATAACCTAGAGCATTCTTGTGTAGCTCCCGACTAGCTTTTTCTCTATACGTTTTGTTAGCGTCCATGTGGTGCAGCCGTACAGTAGTATTCCCACAGCCACTGCTTCGAACAATCCCGTTTTAATTTATCGGATACATCAGACAATTACAAATGTATTTTAGATTTTTTCATGAATTTGATTTTGAACGGGGAAAATTTTCAGAGCTTTATGGAGAAATATCTAAAATTAAATTAACAGTATTCATTGATTAAAGCGTTTGTTCTTTTGTTCGGATTGTAAGATCATGTAATTATTTTACATCACAAGTTTGAAGAACTACCTATACACCTAATTAGTAATATTCAATTAAATATGAATAAATATTTCCGTAAATTAAATATGTCATTACTTTATTTTAACATGACATTTATAAATTTGATCTATGAACGATTATTTACATCTGACAGCAATCTGGCTTCCTTCTGATAATTGTTTATAGTCAGAGAACGTCCACGGAGACACTCTTTTCCCCATTAAGAATTTTAAAAAAATACGTTAAAAATTTCTCCTGAGTCCAAAACTTGAGCTAAATTTTATATGAATTTATTTACCCAACCCCTCAGCACAAACAGAATGTGACACAAGGTCGATTTTTAAGCGAAGATGACCGTGTTTCTGGCAGCACGGATCTATTCATGTGGCTTGGTCACGTGGTTTTGTTCATGCCGGTCAAGGCCACCTGACAGGGATACCGGGAAGCAGGCATTCATGTCATGTATGCTAAAACCGGCTCTCTTTGAGCCTCAGGAGGCCGACCTTGCAAGTTTTTGGCCTCCTTGGAGGGGCTAGGGTTATCACCAAATGCCTGAGGCGCCTTCTTTTAGGGGAATATTGACGAGACTTGAGGCATTTCTGGGAATGGAGGGCGTTTTTGGTGACTCCTCTTTCCCCGGACCCACCTTAAAAAGGCCTTGTGCTATAGTCTTGCGTTTGATGGGGTGCTTGACAAATATCAGGACACAACAACGATGTTTGGACAAGACTCATGCCATCCATGAATTGATATGTAATAGCATGTTTCCAACTAGTCAAGTCTGCATACGTTGCCACATCTCCATCATCATGGGGATCTTTAGAGAGGAAAGTTGGTAGATAAAAAGTCATTAGGCAACTTTGTACATCATGGTATTAAAGTGGCAAACGCTTGTACAACAAGAATACCACTCTCTAAGCCTTCATCATTATTATCCCGTGACAAGCTAAAGCTGGATAACCAATAATCACATCAACCTCAGGTGTTATACCAAAGTTGTCCTTCTCCTATTTGGATAACTTGATAAAGAATAAGGGGTCTAAACCTCCCCGGAAAATGTGCTGGATGGCTATCGAGCAAAAAGTGTCTTCTGCCAATTAACATTTTTCATCCTGCAGGGTATCTAGCCACCCTCTCACTCGAAAAACTCGGTGGTGGTACTGGTTTAGTCACCGATGACCTGACTGGGAAACAGGTAGTACAGGGTTACATAATTCTTGAAGCGCTTTGAGCGACCTGACAAATACATTAAATAGATAGATAGATACATACATATATATACATAATTTAGATTGCTATATTTACAAATATATAGGGTTCAATATCATTGATAGATGATTATATATTTAATTAACATAGCGTATATACAGAGTCATCGGTGCTTGGTAACAGTCCGTTTCTCGCATAGAAGTGCATGAAACCTAATGAACGCGGAGACGATAAACTGACTGTTGTTATACATTGTTGACACTATGTCTACGCTATCCAAACTTATATATATATATATATATATATATATATGTGTGTGTGTGTGTGTGTGTGTGTGTGTGTGTGTGTGTGTGTGTGTGTGTATGTGTGTGTGTGTGTGTTCGGAAAGTATATTTACCATAGAAGATGTAAAAATAAATGTACACTAGATTTATTTAAATATTATCATCAAAACTCAACAAACCCAAGAAAAGATAAAATAGTTTGGATGTAGGATTCTTCCATATCTTTGGCTCCTACAGATTTTCATTCGTTTCAATTACTAGAACACTTCATAAGCAGCAGAATGTTCCGGAACGAAAACGCTGAAAACTGTCTTTCAAATATCTTAAGAGTAGAATTATTGATTCTTTAAAATGAGGAATGAAAAATTTGCTTTGGTCAGCAATCGTTGAATGACAAGGTGATTACATTTTTTTCATGATATAGGTAAGAAAACTTTAACTTACATCAGTTTTTATATCTTTTCTGATTGACTGATTGATTGATTTTAATGGCATGTCAATTGATCTTGGGCTATTTTATGCCTAGCGATTGAGGAATAGTGTTATTAATGTAGTTCTTTCTTAATATATTCGTTTTTTGTTTATTTGCATACAGTTCTATTGAATACAAATTACTTTTAAACGGGTCGTTTTTACTCATGGATGGGATCCTAACTGGTCCTAGCACTCCAGGTCAAAGTGGATCTGGGAATAATGGTAATAAAAGGGTACTCCACACTCCCCAGAGTTCCATAACTGGATCCTGAAAATCCGTTGACATTTAGTGTCATACTCAAATAATTTTCTATCTGATAAAACATAATTACTTTATGAACAACCTAATATATATATATATATATATATATATATATATATCAGTGTATAACCAGATGTTAATATTAACACCATAAGAGTATGGTTGATTACAAACCAGATTTCGCATGATAAAAACATTAATTTTATTCTAATTTCGTGACTTGTTCATTTTGGTAATAGCCTCAAAGCAAATACTTTGCATGTCCAATGAATATTGCATGAAATTTACTGTTTTTTCGAACGTCGTGATCAATTGGAAGGAATCAAAAGACAGGAAGAAGACATTGTTATTAAAGTAACGGCATTTATTTTGTCTCGAAGTAAGTAGACAGAATATTGGCAACTATAAATGCAAGCGATAATACAGAGTGACAAAATGTCTCGCCGAGACGACAAAAAAAACTGATGCCATTTTTTCCCCTACAAAAGATTGTTATCATTTTTTTCCATTTTTCAGACGATAATAACGCAGGGGAAGGAGTCTTCTTTTTATTCTCCAATCACTACAGCGTTCTTCGTGTATTAAAGTCTGACAACACAGAATAGAAAAAAAATCTTCTTCGTTATCTAATAAACTAATAAAATATGTGTTTCAATATATTCATCTGATTGGTTTGGCTTGGTTTTATGGCATAGCAACCATTTTTGATTATTTAGTACCAAATCATGTTTTTACATATATATTAAACATGTGATTAGTAAACTCATTTTGTCGGTACACACAGTTAAATGATCCAACAATTCTATTGCTAACGATTTAATTTAGCATATGTCAACAAAGTTAAATGGTTCCAGGTATTGTTATGTATCATTAACAATTCAATTAAACATCAGTTACTTGTTTACACATAGTTAAAGGATAAGTTCTATTTCTAACAATTAAATTTAGCATAAGTCGTTTGTTTGTCCTCAGTTTAAATGTCAAACAGTTTTTTACCCATAGATATGACGCTATCAGGGGCTAACAGATAATGGGTCAGAGTGGACCTGGAAGTAATGGCAGTGAAGGGGTACTCTGCATTCCCCAAAGATCCAAAACTAAAGACTCGCCATCTAATTGTTTAGTGTTAAATCCAGGACCCTTTTTGGAGGATGCTTACCCTTCTGAAGAGATTTTACAGGTCTTTCCAACTGGGCTAATATTCCGAATATGTTCGAATCTAACTTTCCAAATCTGACTGAACACCAAACAAAACTCTTTACAAAATGTAATAAATTAACACATCACTCAATAAATCCCGGCCTAACCAATAAAACAACAACTTTTAGGCAAAATTCAACTTTATTCATCAACATAGTCTCCTTCTATGGTGATACACTGATTCCAACGCTTCTCTAACAATTCGATGCCTTTGTTTGTAGAACGATTTCTCTTTGGCCTCAAAATACACCTCAGTTTCCGATATCACTTCTTCATTATAGCCAGATCTCTTTCCCTGTCCTGAAGCATTCTTTTGAGGTTTGCAAACAGTCAGTAGTCGCTGGGGGCTAGATCTGGAGAATAGGGTGAGTGCGGAAGGTATTCGAAGTGCAATTCACTTAGTTTTGCCATCGTAGCAATAGACTTATAACAAGGTGCATTGTTTTGGTGATAGAGCACTTTTTTCTTCTTCATTTATGGCTGTTTTTAGCGATTTCTTACTTTAAATGCAACAATAATGCTATATAATATTCGCTGTTGATGGTTATTCCTTTGTTAAGGTAATCAATGTACAAAATACCTTGTGATCCCAAAATACGGAGGCTGAAACTTTGCCTGCTGACGTTTGCGTCTTTGGTCACTTTGGACGGCTTTCACCTGCTGCTGTTCACTCAGTTGACTGCCGATTTGAATTTGGAGAGAAGTGGAGGATCCATGTTTCATCCATTGTCCCATATTTACGCAAAAAACTCCTTTTTCTTGTGTTGAAAGAATTGCAAACAACGCTCTGAATCGTCAACGCGTTGTTGTTTTTGATCGACTGCGAACAAACGCTGCACCCACTTTCAACACAGCATTCTCATAGACAAGTGTTCATGCTAAATAGTGAATACACTGCCCTCTTATATCTTTAACTCCTCTGCTATCTCACGCATTTTCAATTTACGATCGGCCAAAACAAGTTTGTGGAGTTTTTAGGTGTTTTCCGGGACAACTGCCGAATTTGGGCGACCTGGGCATCATTTTTGTCTGTATGACCGCATTTAAAGTCAGCATACCACCTCCTAACCGTTGTTTCCGACGGAGCAGAGTCTGAATAACTTTTATCAAGCCATTACTTTTTTTAACAGTATTTTTCCCATCAGAAAGCAATGCTTTATCAACGCATGAAATTCAGATTTTTCCATTGTTTTGAAAATTTGCAACGGTAAGACAGTATAGTTGGCGACTGTAGTCGAGGGCTACCCGAAAGCTCCCTTTTCAATAGCTACAACACCGAGGTGTAGGGGAGGTTACTACTCCTTTCCCTACATTGCTCCACTTTACCCTTGAAACGTACCGTATAATGCTGAGTGTTAAGCAATAAAATATCAGGTACAATTTTTGAGTCTTTGGTATGACTCGACGTAGGATTGAACCCCAGTCTCCTGGCCCATTGGCGAACACTCTACCACACACTAAAATAACGGTAAATTGTAAACTTATAATCTGATTGGACTCAAATTTTGACACGTGCCTTCTGAAGGTTAGTACTTAATAAAAATCATACGTATTCTTAATTTGTGGTGCCATCAATACGTCAGGCCCAGGACTTATTGAGTGATGTGTTACATGTGCCATTCTCTTAACTTTTGTACTTCTTCAAATCTCAAAACTTCTTATCTGGTTAAAATGGCAGCTCGTCTAGAGATACTGTAGAATTGCAAGACCCCCATTTCCCTCAAATACATAGAAAAATATATATCTATTTATGTTTATAAAAACCTTATAATTGGTAAATTTAAGGTCAATTGTTAACCTCTCATTCTTAGAAAAATGCAGTATGTGGAATGTCAACTCTACTATTCTAGTGTCACAAGCTATCACTATTTAGGAACAAACTGCTTGAAAAGCATTTTGCATAAAGTCTAGCTGTCAAATAGTCTCTGTAGCATGATTACTTGATTTCATGAGATATCTAATGGCACGACGATACAACTGTAAGACGATTTAACTATCTTCATTTTTCTTTCTCTTTCATTTTGCATCAACAAAATATTGATTCAACATAATAACTAATAGTCTGAAAACTTGATGGTTTAGAAAAAGGTGGAAGAAGATGAGTCTAGTGGAGGTGGAAAGAAGGAATGATGGGAATGTTGTCAGGCTATATATCAGCTATACACGTCATTATCTTTTGTTGAACTGAAATATGATGTGTCTTGTTTTTTTTGTAGCTATCGTTTTTCTTTTGTAAAAAAAAATTATAACTAACTTGATTTTTTAATGAGCTCCATTTTCATCCGACCCAACTGCCTCATGAATTCATAGCTGATTATTTTAAATTTTCCGGTCCTTATTTTCAAAGAATTTTTATATATACTGAATATTCATGATCTTTTATATCTACCTATCTACTTGGATCCATATAACTGTGCAAATTATTTGTATGAAGAATAATTACTTGATGTTATTCTTCTTCACAAAAGATTATCATTAGCGACTTAAAACTATGTAATTGCTTGCCAAAAACTGCTTTTAGCGTCAAGTTATTCAATAAGAGTAGACAAGCCCCTAACCAACCAACCGCGTATATATAATTCATCATGATGATCATCAAGTGGCACTGATTGCGAGGAGTTCTCTGACTCTCTCTCTCTCTCTCTCTCTCTCTCTCTCTCTCTCTTTTCATCCATCGCTCCTGGCAGGTCCTCCAATCAACATCCAGTATTCGTTCAGAGCAAATATATGTAAGACTTTGCTGGTGTGCCCATTGGTGGAAGTCCATTGGAGAACTTCGCTTATAGATTCGTCTTTGCTTCAGCAGTACCTTGCATGGGTTGTTCGTCTCACTTGGATGGTTTGTGAGATGACAGGTAAGTGGCTGTACTGCTACTGTTTTGTGCAGTGCTGCTTCCAGGGTTTGTTCAAGACAGCACGTAGCATTCTTGGGCAGTCCCCCTCTAGCTTTTTCTCCATTCATTTCGTTAGCGTCCATATGGTGCATTCATTCAACGGTATTGACCCAGCCATAGCTTGGAAGAAATCCCGGTTTATTTGGTCGGAGAGATCAGATTTCTATATGATCGATAACCTCTCAATCGCCCTCCAAAGCTCCGCTTGGCGTATGATGACATCACTTTCAATGCATAAGATATTGCTACCGAGGTATAAGAATTCTAATTCAAGAGGCTAACCATTTTAAGAGGGGATGGCTCCTTCTTGTTTAAAACCTGAATTCAGTTTTATTTGCGTTTACTAAAAGTCAGTGCCTCCTTCTGCTTGCTGAAGACTATGCCGCAGGGAATCGGTTTGAGCAGGAGTATTAGCGATCCATAACTTCACAGATTACGATTATCCGTTGAATTAACGAAGGAGTACGATCAAAATATTTCGAAGTATCACTTTTGTTCGAAGATTTTTCCAAAACGTTTGATTGCCTACTCAGCGGGAAGATGGAACAAAAACGATTCGCATATGGTCTCCCCAAAGAAACTGTTAAAGTTGTAATAATGCCCAACAAATAATGTAAGCAATTGTTTGCTCATTGAACTCTGACATTATCACTGAAATCTTGCAAGGTGGTGCATTAATGCTATGTATATTAATAATCTACTAAGACTACGTTCTTGGAACGTCGATAGATCAAATAAAAGAAAATGGTTTTTCACTAAAAAAGGCTGGAAGTAGACTATATCTTGCGGAAACTATATACGCACATACGCACACACATACAAATGTGTGTGTGTGTGTGTGTGTGAACGGACGAAGGATATTTTATCAAACAAATAACCCTCAAGATAAAAAAGTTAAATTTATCTACACATGACAGATAGCTACTTAGAGACAATAGCATTTAGCAGCTGAAAAGTTTGCATCATATGCTAGCCTCATTCAACCATCCGTTCCTTACCGTTGAGTCAGTAATCTCGTTTTCCGAAGACGAAAGAAATTCGGTTATAAATCTTAAAAACGAAGCAAACACAAATTGAATGTAAAATTTTACCATACTTGATTGGTAATGTCTCGATCTAGATAGATAGATAGTCTTGATCACATAGTTTGTAATATCTATAAACTGTGCATAATATCATTGGTATAACGTAAATAAATAAATAAATGTATATATATATGCCTCTGTGTGTGTGTGTGTGTGTGTGTGTGTGTGTGTGTGTGTGTGTGTGTGTGTGTGTGTGTGTGTGTGATCATGACAATACACAGCATTTTTATGTAGTTCCCGTCTAACTTTATGCATTTTGATGCAGTGCATTAATACGGTGGTATGAACTCACCCACAGCACGGAAGAAATCTCTTTTTATTTTATCTGATAGATCAAATTTCCATATGATTGATAATCTGTTAATAGCATTCCACACCTTCGCTAGCTGTATGTTAACATCACTTTTAGTAGATGTGATAAGCTACCAAGGTATTGAAACTTGTCCACTAAATTTAGAGGCTTGCCACTTTGAGTAGAAATAGCTAATTTTTGTTTAAAACGCATGTATTCTGTTTAATTTGTATTCAAGCAGAGGGCCAATGACTTACTTGCATAACCTTTGTTCGAGCACAATATGAAGGCTCGAATTCTTGTTACGAGCGACTGATGACTGGGATGGATGGCGAGAGAGAGTCGGGGAACTACAGACTGTCAACGTGACTTGATGATCATGATAGTCTTGATGATCTATATTAAAGTGTTAGAAGAGGAATTACGTTTTAACAGAGAGGATATAAATCATCATCATCATGTCGTGCCGCTTGCACGGATATCCCTGACCCTCTCTCGCCACTTCTCCTAATCTTTCATCGCCTCCGGCAGGTCTTCAGAGCTACATCCCGTATCCTCACATAGCTGCTGTATGTATGTTCGAGCTGGTCGTCCTGCTTTTGCTCGGCCATATGTGGGGGTCCATAGGAGTACATCATTTATGAGCTCGTCCTTGCTTCTCCAGCAGTGTCCTGCGTGTCTGGTTCGTCTAACTGGGATAGTTTTCGTGATGGGAGGCAGGTGGCCGTATAGTTGGTGCTTTGTGGGGTGTTGCCGCCAGGACATGTTCAATATTGCTCTCAACATTCTTGTGTAATTGCCGTCTAGCTTCTTCTCGAGCCGTTTTGTTAGCGTCCAAAAGCTTTAAAAATTTTTTTTTAAATACTCAGGGTGTGAGATCTTTCAATATCCTCTATACCCAGCACATTTAGCATGGAGGGATTTTCATTTGATTCGATCGCGAGAACACTTCATTAGTAGCAGAATAAGTCTCTTCGAACGATTTTTTTGGCCAAAAATAAATATCCCTATGATACTACAGCCTCTTTATTCTAATGAGCTGAGTTCTTGTAAGTATTTCCTGTTCTCTAAAAAAATAACCGTTTAGGCACCACGTTTACACCTTCAACAATGGGCAAACAACACAGTTTGTAGGAGTGGGAATAACTTCTTCCTTAAAGGTACGTGGTTTCCTAAGAGAATTATTTTGAAAGAGATAAAGTTAGTTTGTTTTTAACGCAGTCTCATTTTTATTAGAAAAAATATTAGTCATCAAAGACAGTCGCTACTTTTTTGAAACAATGTACATTATTACGTATATATATTATTAAAGTAACCTTTCCAGGTTTACTAAGTTAGCACAGTCAAAGACTGTTGCAACCTTTCCGAAATACTGTGTATGACAAATTTGTAAGCAGTAAATATTGAAGGGGATTGAGATACACGTTATTGGAAGAGAGGATATGATTTCTTGCTGTTTAGATTACTTTACGCATTTATTCATCTTATTAGAAGAAAGATACGCAGACTTCTTTTAAGGTTTGTCTATAATTAAATCTAACATTTAATCAACGAAAATTATTCAAAACATTTTAGAGCAAATTTGAAATATTCCCCACAACCCAAGATAAGTTCCTCGTATTCCTTTATCGCTTGTGAGGGAATTATCTCCTGTGTAAGCCCTTTTCAAATATATTAAGATAATCGCTTAATTCGCTGGGATAATCACGTAAAAAAGATGCAGTTCTGCGTTTCCCGATCATTGAACTCTTGGGATTCATTATTATTGTTATTATTATTATCATTATTTTACTCTTTTGAGAATTTTTCACACCAACGTTAGCTAATTGTTTTCCACTGTAGTTTGAGTGACAGCAAGTTTCCTCACGTCTCCAGGACTCTTCTTAGTATTCTGGCCGATCTCAACAACGCTGCAGTTTGGATGGAACCCACTCGCTCTCTTATTTCCAATTCCTCCAGTCTCCGTACAAATCCTTTACCAAACGCGCCAATTATAATTGGTACCACAAGCACTTTCATGCTCCACAGTTTTTTCAGTTCTCTAGCAAAATCAAGGAACTTATCTCTCTTTTCGCTTTCTTTCAGTTTTATCCTGTGGTCAACCGGAACAGTATAGTCCACTATTCGGCAGGTTCTCTTATTTTGTTGACCATCAATAGGTCTGGTCGTCTGGCCGAGATTAGATGATTCATTTGTATCTCAAATCCTAGAGAATTTTGTGCATCTCATTTTCCGGTACGGGTTCTGGGTTTTGCATATACCATTTGTTCGCATGGTCAAATTTAAACTTCTTGCACTGTTCCCAGTGGATCACCTTCCCTACGCAGTTGTGCCTAGTCTTATACTCTTTTGGCGCTAATTTACAGCATTCTCTTATAATGCGATTATCTTACTTCTTGCGAATTCTTAACTCCAGAGTTAGCTGATCGTCTCTCACTGAAATATGCGTAACAGCGAGTCTCTGCAGGTCTCCAGTGCTCTTCTCAGTATTCTGGCCGATCTTAGCAACGTTGTTTTTTTTGGATCGTCTCGATTCGTCTTCTGATTTCCAACTCTTCCAGCCCCCTTTGTAAGTATCTTTCGTTCTCTAGCAAAGTTCTAGTGCTTGTCTCCCTTTTTTTTTCTCTGGTCCGCCGGGACAACAAAGTTCATTATACTACAGGTTCTTTTTTTTAAATTATCCCAAGATCTGGTCTTCTGGCCGGGATCATATGATCTGTTTGTATGTCAAAATCCCAGAGAAATTTGTGGGTCTCATTCTCCAGGACAGATTCTGGTTTGTGCATGTACCATTTGTTCGTATAGACAAATCTAAATTTCTTGCACAATTCCCAGTGGATCACCTTTCCCACCCAGTCGTGTCAAGTCTTATATTCCCTTTGCGTTAATTTGCCACATTTGCTTATTATGTGATTAAAAGTTTTGTATTTGTCATCTCATAACCTACGTTTGATATTCTGTTGCGTATTATCTAAATTCACTTTAACATAATTGCCTGCTGGGCAATTCAGAGTGATTTTTTGGAACTTATAAACTTAATGTTCTTACTTGACTAGAATTATTACTATTATGTATGATTTTTTACCTGTGCTCATATTCAGATCTATTTATTTAATATTCTAATTTATTATTTTATTTTTATTTCATTTCATTGTTTTTATTATAGCTTTGATTTATCATAATAAAAATTGTTATGAGAAATTGTGAAAAATCTATAAAAATTAGAGGAAAATATTTGCATGGGGTAACATTCATAAAAGAATTTTTCCAAACGTTCGACTGAGGCTATAGAATACACCGACTGCACCTCTGCTGAAGGGTAAGATTTCCCCAACGACTGTCCTACGTATGATACAAGACTACGTCGAATGGTGGGGCTCCAGTCCTGGAGATTTATGGAGAGTACAGTAACACTTCATTAGCATTACTTCCAGGTCCACTCTAACCTGGGGGTTCTGATCTATGGGTCATGTAGAACTAGTTAATCATTTACTATACTTGAAAACATTTAACTGTGTACGAAAATGATTTATACTAAATTGAATTATTAGTATATAATAGCAATGCTTGAAACTATTTAACAGTGTGCAAACAAATAAATGATGTTGAATAGAATTATTAGTGTTAGATAGCAAAGCTTGAGCCAATATAGTGTCCTTGGTATGATATTAAATTACATCTGATGGTGAAGCTCCAGTCCTGGATATTCGGGAAGTGTACAGTAGGTGCCCGTGGTGTAATGGTTATCGTCGTAGGAAATGGACACGGCGACACGAGCTCAAATCCTGGACGAGTCTGATTGCATTTCACATAGTACTAATACCCTTGGGAAAGGTATGAATCCAATTATTCTCCCTCCAGCTATGGGTAAATAGTAAGACAGACTAGGTTCTTCAGCCTTGGTGAGGCAACTAGTCTAGTAGAAGGAAAACTCTGAATTCAAACCTGTTAAACTCCGCTTTAACATTTGACCTTGTGTCATATCCTGCTCGAGCGGAAAGGTTGGTAAATATGGGAAGTGTACAGTAGCCTTCATTAAAATTATTCTCAGGTCCACTCTGACCTGGAGTGGTATTAACTATTAATGTAACATCTATGAATAGAATTTTTCAGTCGTTTACGAGGTATTATTGTTACTTATTTGACAACCATTCAGAGGAGTGCAAATTATTCGTATTAGATTAGAATACTTGATAAATAGAGTTACTATTGGTGAAGAGCAATGCTTGAAATCATTTAACTGTGAGCAATCAAATGATTGATTTTAAGCAGAATTAGATATGAAACCATTTAATTAATAGAATTATCCATGTTAGATAACAACACTTGAAACTATTTAACTGTCTACAAACAAATGAGCACAAGCTTGTTTAAAAATAAAGTTATCTACAAAGTATTTGCTAATAATTGTGTATATGTATAAACAGGATTTGGCATTAAAAGACACATCAAGGCTTGATATGTCATTAAACCAAATAACCTAAACTAGAACTTGTTTTCTATTATTTTTTTCTTTACCTTAGACATTCTTTAAATATACTTATGCTGTTTCATTTACCATTATTGATAATGTAGAAAAATGGTCACCTCTTACAAATTTCTTCTTTTTTTTTCTCTAAATGATGGCGGATTAAATTATGGCAAATTACTAGTCTGCAATTCACACTGAAAAAATAAGAGTCAAAGAGTGAAACTCGCGTAATAGTCAATTTGCAAAAACAAGCAAGGCCAACTCATAAAAATGATATTCCCTGTAGCTTATACAGATCTTTATCCTATCCTGAATATGAAAAAATAAACGGAACAAAAATCATGGTTTTTTGATATTGAAATATACTGTATGTAATTTGTAATTCTTTAAAGAAAATAATATAATTATCTCTTATATTTTTTGTTTGTTTAATGACATCTAATCCTTTGTGGGTTATTTAATGCCCAAGCTCACCTTGAAGAAGGAGGGTAGTGGTACTATTTAAAGATCCTCATCATCATGTCGTGCCGCTAGCACGGATATCCCTGACCCTCTCTCGCCACTTCTCCCAATCATTCATCACCTCTGGCTGGTCTTCAGGGCTACATCTTGTATCGTCACATAGCCGCTGTATGTATGTTCGCTCTGGTCGTCCTGATTTTGCTTGGCCATATGCGGTGGTCCATAGGAGTACATCACTTATGAGCTCGTCCTTGCTTCTCCAGCAGTGTCCTGCATGTCTGGTTCGTCTAACTTGGATAGTTTTCGTGATGGAAGGCAGGTGGCCGTAAGGTTGGTGCCTTTTGGGGTGTTGCCACCAGAACTTGTTCAATATTGCTCAAATATCTGTACGTGTAGTTTAGTTTTGTTTATTTGTTTAATGGCACACCGACACATTATGAATAAATTAATACCAAAATTTGATTCATTTCTGAATGTTTTATTCTGATCATAAGTTATTTTCAATGTTCCAATGCATTTTTTAAAACTGTGTATTTTTAGTTGTTTACACACATAAGTTAATTTGGTTTACTTTGGTTATTGTTTAAGGGCATATCAACACTTATGAGTCATTTATGACCAAATCTTGTTTTTTATACATATGTTTTGTAAGCTAATATTTTGTTGGTAAATAATTTTTTCATTTAATGAATTGTTAGAGTGTGAAGTAAAAATTCATGTTGGTTGGTTGATTGGTTGGTTGGTATTTTGGCATTGGTATTGGATTTTACGTGTATTTATATACTTGTTAAAATAATTTTCATTAACTGTTTCTCACGACAAGAATGACGCTTAGCCATCACCTTCTGCAACCTTTAAGATAAAAAGGGTTGGCTGATTGTTTGCCAAAAGAGCAATTTGAAGAATAAGTCTTAGGGCTTGATATGACCAGCCGATTGATAGAATCGGTCTTTTCCAACAGCCCGTCCAGCCCAATTAAGAGTCAAAATGTAGTATTGAAGATCAAGTGATCACCTTTTACCCGAGTCACGGATCGATCAGCTACCAGGATCCCGTCCTCAGGCATAACGGGTCAACACCCTCAACCATCAGGTAACCCCATTGGAGAAGAGTCTTACCCATCTATAAAGGTTCAGTTGACGTATTCTGCAGGCCTAACAGACGGGGTAGTATGCTATCATATATTCCTAATACAAATGAATAATGCACATTTATACTTATAATATTTAGACTAATAATTATATATGGTATTAAGTATTCCTGTCTAATATTAATAATTCCGACATACTTATATGATTTAAGAATTTATTATTATTAACAAATAATCCCTTGTTTCCGCATAATTATATAGTTTCAAGTATTCTTTTCTTAATAATTTATACACTATAATAATGATATATAATATTTTATAAGACAAATAAGTGGTAAAGGGGATAAACCAAAACTGAAGAATGATTCAACAATGATATTTGGTCTTTATTTCAAAAAGAGTTCATTAAAAAAAAAAAAAGACAAAATATCATTGTTGAATCCGTTGTCAGTTTTGGTTTATCCACTTTTCCGCTTATTTTTATCATCTTGTCAGATTTTTAAAAAAATCTACCATTTCTTCATAATAATTCATATAATTTCTTTTTATTTTATTTTTTTTAACGTTAACACGCTTCACATATTCTTATGCCATGTAATTACAACTGATTATAACGTAAAATAATAGTCAACAGAATTTTTATTTCATTTTTTTATTTCTTTTTATCTTTTCCTTCTTCGGAGTGGCACTTTTTTGACTTCGAAGCCGGCCAAGTCAACTTTAGGTTTGAGATAAATTTTAGAGTCAAAACAATGTTATATATTAGACTCTATTTCTAACTTATTAGTAGTCATTTCGACGCAAAAGAAAAAGCCAAAAACAATTTTACGCACCATGTTTGACATATGCGAAACTATATGTTTGTTTTGGTTTTACGGCATATCAACCTTTGTAGATTATTTAATGCCAAACGGAATTTTTTTTACAAATAAACAGTTCTATTTCAAACAATTCAATTTAGTATATGTACACAGTTTAGTTCTATTTTACCCATAGATAGGACCCTATCAGGTGCTACCACTTCGAGCCTAAGTGAACCAGGATCGATGGCAATGAAGGGGTACTCCGCATTCCCCAAAGATCAAGTATTACTGGAATCTCACCAACAGATTGTTTAGTTTAATAACAGGACAGTGGTTGGAGGATGCCTTACCCCTGTGCAGAAAAGCAGTCTGTGTATTCTACAGCCTCCCAGCTGACTGGGCAATCTGCGAAATTAACAAAGGAGAGAAATATAAAAACACACAAAGCGAAAGACTATTAGAGAGAAGGAATGTCTTGTCATTCCTCCCCTGTTTAACTATATCACTGTAGTTATGAATTGAATTACTATGACCAAAAATCCAGCAAGTACTTCGTGTGATATAGGGAACCACTAGACAGTTGTTTTGACTTTATTAGATCTCATCAGCAGTGTATATCGTGATCTCCCCAACCGGCGATCGGACCAGCGATCGCAGAATTCAGAGCCGAAACTCAATCACTTAGGTGCAGGTCCACATTGCACGCAAGTGACGCCAAATTAGCTGGTTATGTTAAATACGCAGCTAATTAATCTTCTGTAATTACATCCGTACTCTTACTGAGGACACCGTCGTATCCCGGGTTAAATCTTCCAAAGAAGATTAGAGATACGTATCCGCGTAATCATGACATCATGGGTACGGAAAGAGATATACATTTTTTTTTTTTTTTTTTAAATTGAGTAATTATATTATAAATTGAATTACCATAGCCAGAAATAGTTATCGTCTTAGGAAATGGACACAGCGACACGAGTTCAAGTCCTGGACGAGACTGATTGCATTTTACATAGAACTAATACCCTTGGAAAATGTATAAATCTAATTATCCTCCTTCCAGCTATCGGCAAATAGTAGGGCAGACTGGTTTCTTCAGCCTTGGTGAGGCAACTAGTCTAGAAAGAAAACTCTGAATTCAAACCGGTTAAACTCTGCTTAAAAATTGATCTTGTGTCATATCCTGCCCGAGCGCAGGGGTTGGTAAATCTGGATGACCAGAAAATCCCTCACTGCATTCTGTGGTCGCGGGTTCGATCTTCAGTTGGGGAGATCACGTTATACACTGCTGATACCAAATAAGATTGAAACAACTGTCCAGTGGTTCCGTATGTCGCACGCAGTGCTTGCCGGATTTTATACACCACCAACCAGACTGGGCGGTCCTTAAACTAAAAAGGGCTCATCCCCTCCCATTGCCGTCTCCATCTACGCCCTCAGCAACACCTGACAGCACTCCAGCAATAGCATCATCTCCAGCAACTGCGCTCGCTCCAACAAGAGTATCAGCTCCACCTTTACCAGCTACCCAGAAGAAACGGCATCAGAGTTCTTCAATGAGAGATATGAGCTGCCAAAAACAAAAAACAAAAAAAAAGAACTGTCCTAGATAAATTACTGGGGAAAATGTCTGCATGGTGGACGGAAGCTGTGAAACTAAGTCGAGCCGCAAAAACTGAAAGACTTGAAGAGGGCAGCAGCGAAGAGGTGAGGTCTCTTCAAGTTCCCCTGGTCGGGCCGGGGGTCTGAGGACATCATGAGTGTGCTTGGAGAGACCACTAAGGCCCTCACGGAGGATTATTTTCGTAGAGCTGCTGTTAGGAAGGTTCATACTTCTGTGCACCCCACACTTGAGTTGACTTTCTCGCATGATGTCGGGGGTCTCGCTCTAGACGGTGCCATCGGCAAGGAGATTGGTGTTGTATCCATGAGCCGGTGTGTATCCTCATTCCAGCCATGTACCCAACTCCTGTAAATCTCTATGATGGATTTAAAGTTGGCAAACGTGACTGGCTACGAGCTGAGGTCTAACTCTTTAAGGGATCAACTTCTTTTTCACATATTATCTGGCTGCGCGAATCTCTGTTGTTTGCAGAAGACTCGTTTCCGTGATGATGTTCTGTCAAGGATCTGCCAGCCCTTCACCACCTACTTTGACGGTAGTTCTAGAGCCATCACATAGCTGATAAGAAGATGCCTTTATGTGACGTGTTCTCTTGTTTTTTCAGATCCAGCGGTCTGGTGTTGTGTTCGAGACGTTACCATAAAGAACAAGACTTTTCCGGTCAGTACTTCAGCTACCTTGACTGAGTGTTAGAAGAGTTGACTTAGATTCTTAGGAGGTCCATGTTTCGCGGGCTATAAACATTCTGTCCCCAAACGTGGATGTGCGTCAATTAGGTTATATCTAGTTACTCGAAATTTAACGCATCCTTGTTGGATAAGAAGAATTTTCACGACCAATTAGAACTAAAGTTAAAGCGAGAATTGACGGGGACCAAAATTAGAAATAGTTTGTAGACTAAACTTAAGGAGAGAATTACATCCTTTGCTGCCCGTGCCGTGGTGTAATGGTTATCGTCGAAAGAAATGGACACGACGACACGAGTTCAAATCCTGGACGAGACTGATTGCATTTCACATAGCACTAATACCCTTGGGAAAGGTATGAATCCAATTATTCTCCCTCCAGCTATGGGTAAATAGTAGGGCAGACTAGGTTCTTCAGCCTTGGTGAGGCAACTAGTTTAGGAGAAGAAAAAACTCTGAATTGAAACCTGTTAAACTCCGCTTAAAAACTGACCTTGTATCATATCCTATCCGAGTGGAGGGGTCGGTAAATATGTACATCCTTTGCTGCTAACTATAGCTGAAGGCTCACATTAGATTAATTAGCGGTGCAAAGAGCGTTAGAGGCTAAGACAGAGTGGAAACTAACATAATTAAGGTCGAGTTGGTTTATTCTCAAAAAGAAAAGTACCAAGCTCTCGTAGTTAGGGCTACGTTAAGAATATCTTACAAGAATATCTATACCGTGGGAACTTTAGCCTGAGAAGCAAAGATATATATCACAGTGACATATCACAAGTGTCACAACGTCAGATTACAAACGAAGGCATTCGAAGGTAGTTTCGAAGTTACTTCGGGGAAACACTTCACCAGGGAGCCTGGACTGAGTTTGCTCAGTTCAACTCCTATTTTGCTGATTTCCCTCGCCTCGAGGCGACGGAAGCGGCTGGGTATGAGGGGTGCATAACTGAAGAAGTTCGGTAAATTATGAAAACTGACGGGATAGACAAGTTTGCCGAGATCGTTGATTTTCCTTACATTTTTCGCTCTTTATGGCAACTATCTATAACAGTCGAATGAAGCAGGGGTCGACCCCCAACGCTTCATCAGGAGTATAGTGAAGGTGCAACGCAAAAAAAAAAAATACGGCCGGGACGGAATTAGTAACTTTCGCCCTTTAACGATGTTAAACACTGGTGACGATCTTGGGAGACCGCTGGTAGATTGATATGTCTAGTCTAATTTGCCGCGAACAGTGTTGCGCTATAAGGTTATGACTATCCAGGACAGTCTTTGTTTGATATGTACGATATTAGGAAAAGTTAACGGTAATGCTGCGTTGATCAGTTTGGATTAGTCCAATGCTTTCAATATGGTTGACTATGGTTTACTGGAGGCTGTTCTGTCTGCGGCTGGATTCGGGCTTTACTTTCACAGCTGTATTCACCTTCTTTATACATCCCCTGAGTCGTGGTGAAAGGGAGCAGAGCAAAATAGAAGCTCCAAACTTTGCCTCGATCAATTCGACAAGGTTGTCTGGTCTCGCCCATGCTTTATATCCTTGAGCTGGAACTGTTCCTGCGTACGTTGAGGGCGAGCCCAGTCTTACTCGGCCTCATATTACCTGGTGCTTCAGTGGCGGCTATGTAGACTGACGAGGTCATCGTGCTTGTAACGATCTTCGGCTGGAAAAGAATTATTCGGAAGTATTGGAAAAGGTCGTAACCGCTACCGTCCTCTGGTTAGAAATGTGGTTGTTTGCTAGTCACGGTACTTGACTGTGGCCTTAGTTCGGTGAATACTACATGCATTTCCGGCTAGTTGGTTTATCAACTCCCTCTGTGCCCACGTTGCGTTTGATAGATCCACAGATGGGGGCTGACACAGTGTATCTAGAAATTTTGACGGTTATGGTGGTTCGTTAAAACAAGTTACCGGAATGTTGGCAACTAAAAATCAAGAAAATATATCCGCTTACAATAAACAACTATTTATTGAAACACAACGGTGTAACCATTATATATACAATATATATATATATATATATATATATATATAGAGAGAGAGAGAGAGAGAGAGAGAGAGAGAAAGACAGGCAGACAGACAGAAAAACTGTATAGCTTTCTGTTACATTTGAGAAAAAGATAAATGAGGTATTTGGCTGGTCGGGTCTTTTTTGTCACTCAAATCTTTGGAGAGTGAGGTTTTAGTTCTTGGAGCGATTTTTTTCTGAGGCCCTTGCTAGTCACATTCATCGACCCATTTATTCGTCACAAAATCACAGCCATGCATCAGCTTCCATACTAGATTCACCATAATACCACTATCTCTCTGTGGACCCAACTTAAAACGTGAATGAAATGATTCATATATATTGAGAATAGAAGGAAAAAACCCTAAAAAAAGCAACAAGCTTTAGTCGCCTCCACCTCCCATAATTGAACAGTCGACTATTTTCTGGTATTTAAAGCCGGGCTCGTTTGAAGATAAAGTTACCTCGAGTTCATTCTCTTATAAATCTTATATAACCGGATTTTGCATTAAATAACACACAAGAGTTGTTATGCCAAAGATCAACAACCAACGTAAGCTGGAAGACAATATACATGCTATTTGAATCCGAAGATGTTTGGTTTGGTTTCTTTGTTTAATGGCATATCAACCTTTGTAGGATATTTAATGCTGAAGCCATTCTTCTAGAAGAACAATAGTGGTACTAGTTAACCCATAGCTGGGAGGATAAGGGGGTTCAGACCTTTCCCAAGGGTATTTGCCCGAAAGGGAACGTAATAGCGAGACTAGAGTACGAACTCGCCTACTACGATTCCGCAGTCTATCGAGGACACCCGCCCCGAATCCGAAGATCCACTTCAAAATATTTAAATAGAATAAATAGAAATAATCTTTATATAATTCTTTTTTTATGTTATTGTTGTTTTGTATTTATCTTGGTAGAAATTCGGAGTTGGAATGCACATCAGTTTTTAATGTCCTTTCTTAACGAAAAGTTGGGAAAAGCTGAAAGCAGTTTAATAAATTATTTAAACAGTGTAAGTTGTTTTTAGAGATCACTTTCTTAATGATTGTTTTGTGTTGATTTAATTAAGCAGTAAACATTGACAGTTTGAAGATTTTTCTTAAGTACAAAAATAATAATGGCCGATCATATAGCGGGCGACAGTGAAAGTTGATAACACATTGTTTAATTTAACAATCAGATAATTTTAATTTCCGGACATCCACTGTCTATATTTTTTTTGTGTGTGTGTGTGGTGGGGGGAAGAAATAAAAAAAAATACTTTTAAATTAATTTACAACAATATTTATCATAAGAATTTTTAAATGTTGAAAAATATTGTACATATATTATTTTTACTAAAAATGTATAAAAGAGA